>CAVMKG010000094.1:92500-357032 GCA_963682025.1 Cordilura impudica
CTAAGATCAGCTGACTCCTGATCTTACTTCGGGATTTTAATCCTTGAAATCTCTTGCTGATATGTGTTTTTTTTTTTTCAAATACATGAAGTCCGTAACTGCAATGATAGATACTGGATCTCGTGTTCGTTAATAACCCTACACTATTCAGTGTTATGTTTTCCTGACGATTGCCATCAGCCAACACTTCTAATATCCACACGAACGAACTAACTTCCAAATGTTAAATCAATTACTATCCGATGATAACTGGCTTGATCTCATTTTATTTTCAAATGATGGAAGTAATTCTGATCAAGTAATCCAAGCATTTTTAATGATACTTTCAAAAACTAAAACAAAAACTGTTCATTTAATAAAAATAGTTAAAGCAAATGCTCCTCCACGGAATACGAACACACTGGCATAGTTGAAAAATCGTAAGAACAGGCTCTATAAACAAATTTAAGAAGAGTAATAATCAAATTGATAAAAGTCTATATTTTATAGCCAGAAGTCATTATAACTTAGAAAATAAAAAATGTTACGACAGTTATTTTAGCAAAATGAATTTAAATATTAGAAAAAAATCTAAAATTTGTTTGCAACTTTGTAAATTCGAAACGTAAAATTACATCATATCCAACCACTGTGAAAAGAAATGTTACTATGTTTTCAAATGATGTTGATATTGCAAATGTTTTTGCTGAAATCTTTGCGTCCACATTTTCCTCAATGTTGTTAAATAGTACACGATATTCTTATGATATTCCAAGGCTGTTGGAAAAATTTGTTTATTATGCCGCACTATAAATCTGGTAACCGCATTGTTGCTACTAATTATAGAGCAATTGCAAAACTAAATGCTATACCAAAACTTTTTGAGAAAATTATAACTGAAATGTCATCAATTCTATCACCAGCTCAACATGGCTTTTGCAAAGGGCGGTCTACGACTACTAATCTAATGGAATTTACTTCCTATATAAACTCTGAATTCTGCAAAAATAAACAAACCGATGTTATATACACAGACTTTAGTAAAGCTTTTGATAAAGTCAGCCCTGATCTACTGATAGATATTATTCCTAAAATGGATCTAATGGAATTTACTTCCCATATAAACTCTGAATTCTACAAAAATAAACAAACCGATGTCATATATACAGACTTTAATAAAACTTTTGATAAAGTCAGCCATGATCTACTGATAGCAAAGGTTGATATTAATCCCAAAATCGATTCCGTCGCACTTAAAAAATCGTAAGCAATGTGTAATTTTCAATAACTCTAAAACGGAATTTACATATGTTACTTCCGGTGTCCTTCAAGGAAATCTATTTGGACCTCTCCTATTCTTGCTGTTTATTAATGATCTTCTAAAGTCTATTCAATATAGTAATATCCTTATGTATGCCGACTATGTAAAAATCTACTCAACCCTCATAAACAATGAAGACAGTATACGTCTCCAGTCTGACCTTCTCTAGATATTCGCCATTTTCGAACGACTATGTCATCAATGATACTAATCTGAACTCGGTTGACTCATTTAAAGATTTGGAGTTTTCTTCGATAAAAGAATAAGCTTCCATACTTATGTAATAAAAAATCTATTCACGTATATGGTCAGACCTATAATTGAATTCGGGTCAGTAATTTGGGATCCAGAGTACAATGTCTTCATCAAAAAACTTGAATCAGTTCAAAAACAAAACTAGATATTTTGTCTTCGATATCTCCGGTGGAATGCGGAATTGAGTCTCCCACCGTATCGCAGTCGTTTGTCTCTAATAAAACTTCCAACTCAGAAAAGTAGAAGGATAATTTTTAATATAACATTCTTCCTCACACTTACACATGGTAAAATTGATTCTGAATTCCTTCTTGGAAAAATATGTATAAATGTTCCTAACAGACAAGTTCGATCTTATGAATGTTGTACAGATTTCTCCGGGGTTAACCTTTGGTAGTACGTTCTGGGATGGTTCAAATGACGAACAGGCGGTAAGGTTTGGGAACCTAGAGATTAACCTGTGAGAGATCGTCTTGTGTTAGTGTATAATTTCTCGCGAGATGGAGAAATTATAACCGATTTTTTGCATGTGAAAAAATAAGAAAATAGAGAAGTTTAAGATATATGTATTTTTTATTTAATATAAATTGTATGGGAAAACCACGAGATGGGTTTTAGAGGTTGTACGCTCACCTTATTGTGTGAAAGCTGCAGAGTAAGTGACTAATGTAAAAAAGGTTTAGTTTAATTACAGCTTATTACAATGGGTAATTTTAGCTTACGATACATCATAGGGTAATTTTAGCTTACGATACTTTTATGATAAATTAATGCAATTCACAATAGGGTTTGGTTACTCGTTACAAGAAATTAATGTGCAAATTCAAATACATTAGCTTACGATAAGTGTTATGTTGAGTATAAGGAACAATTATTATTTTTTAAATTCAATTTCGGTTAATTCATTTTGTTTTAATATCAATATTACAATTATTATTTTTTTTTTAAATTCAATTTCGGTTAATTAATTTTTTTTATTTATATCAATATTTTATTTGTCTAAATTAATGAATTTAGACAAATGTGCTAACTGAATTTCCATAGATCAAATTTGATAAATTTCCATCCATTTCAATGGCCAGGACTGAGAAGAAATACGACTTCAAGAAATACTTTGTTACAAAACTTAGTATTAACAAGGAATGGAGTAGTTTGAGTATAGCATATTCTTTAAAGGAGGATACGATCAAATGGTACACGGACGAGGTCAAAGACTGAAGATGGAACAGAACCAATTACTACGAACCAACGGGAATACACACGAGTATTTTCCAGGCAGAAATTTATGCCATCGATAGATGTGCACGGCTTAACTTAAATATAAAGTACAAAAGACGGGACATAACCATACTATCAGATAGTCAAGCTGCTATTCGAGCATTAGGCTCCTATGTAGGAAACTCTAAGTTGGTATGGGACTGTCTTCAGAGACTGAATGAACTAGGCAAACGCAATAAAGTCTTCCTTTGTTGGGTCCCAGGGCATATTGGGATCTAAGGAAATGAACAAGCAGATGAGCTTGCCAGAAAGGGAGCTTCCACAAAGCTAATGGGGCCGGAACCATTCTGTGGAATAGGAAAAGGAGTATGGGAAGGCATACTCATAGAATATGAAAATCATATCAGACAAGAGCTTTTCTCGAGCCACTTAGGCTTAAGGCAATCCAAACTCTTGTTAGGCAACTACAACAACAAAAGATTTGGGTCATGTATCGGATTATCAAAGAACGGACTGAGAATAATAACCGGGATTTTAACCGGTCACTGTAGGCTTAGGGAGCATCCGATCAAGTTAGGAATTGAGGCGAACCCCAATGTATAGATTCTGCGATGAGAAGACAGAATCACCGGAGCATATACTGGGGGATTGTGGAGCTTTAATGCATAAACGGAAAACACCTGGGTTCTTTCCAAATACTAGGGAGCGAAATAAGATCACTGGAACCAATCAACATCTTCGAATTGCTGAGGGCTTCAGGGTTGGGTGAGATTTTATAGGGACAAATTATTAGCAGAGGGCAGTACAATAGATCACTTGGTCGCAGTACTTTCGACACCTCCTTATACAATTACAATTACAATTAATCCATTTCGAAGATTTTGCGCCGAAGTGAACAGACACTATGCTCTAATTGATTTATCCGAAGCTGCTGATGTTATTAAAAGAAGTTGAACGACTTATTTGAACTCTAACGATTATGTTTATAACTAGAGCCAAATCACCGCATTCATTATCGAAATTTTTCGATCGAAATCATTTTTTTATTTCCCAAAATAAAATGCTGAGAATAATTTTTCTTTTTCACAGTTGAAGAATTATGGCCTCTAATTAAGAAAAGCGAATCGTCGCCGAGCGTTTGTCCGTCTTCTTCAAATAATAAACCAAAATATGGAATTTCGATTGATTTTACTCTATCGAATGCGGTGATTTGGCCCCTGTATTTATATTCTGTATTATTTTAGCAAAATATTTACATAAATTATTTGGTCTGATGCCGAGCAGTCTTAAGCAAGAAATGATCCTCAACAAAGCTTTACACTAACTATTTTTATACCCTCCACACCTCAGTGGCAGAGGGTATATATAGGTTTGTCATTCCGTTTGTAACGCATCGAAATAAATTCCTGAGACCCCAAAAAAATACTAAAAATACTGATGACCGTCTGTCTGTCTGGCTGTGGAAATCACGATTACGCCGTCAATATCTAAGCTAGACCGTTGTATAAAATCGTTTATTAAAATCCCAAAGGAGTTGCTATTTAAAATCGTCAAAATCGGTTAAAGGGGTCACGAGTTATGAATGAAACTTTGAAAAACTCTTAAAATAATAAAATTGTTCAGTGTGCTTGTTGTTTTTCTTAAGATATGTTGTATATGTTGTAATTCTTCGTATTGTTGAAGTCATTGCAATTGTGTGTATATTAATACTGCACGTGTCACATTGGTTTAAGCAAGTATTACCACATATTTTTTATCGTTAAAATTATAAATTAATAAAAATTAAAAATAAAAATTAAATATTTAAAATGAAAAATGACAAATGAAAAACGAAAAATGAAATATGACAAATGAAAAACGAAAAATGAAAGATGAGAAGTTAAAAAGTAAAAATGAAAAACTAAAAATGAAAAATTTAAATTAAGAAATAAAAATAAATAATTCAAATTTAAAAATAAATAATTAATAAAAATTAGTATTAGGTAGGATTTAAAGATAATAGCAGATTCCAGCGCTCGAAATTCGAGTGCAATTTCTAGGCAGTTTTATTTTCCAACTTAGCCAATTCACAAACCAACACTTTTATGGTTTAAAACTCATTAACAAACACATTAACAAATTTAATAAAACACACATAGCATATGTATAATTTTATGTATGTGTTAGTAGCAACATTAAATGCAATTTACTCAAAATAAAGGAAAAAATTTAAAAATCTGTAAATCTACAAAACGGCGAAAAAGAAATACCTTTCAAATAATATACGTTTGGTAAAAATGGGGATAAAACGGTAAATCAAACATCGATCACAAGAAATCTCCTAGCCTATTAATATTATAGACGTTACGTTAAAAAAACGAAGGGCTTGAAATAATATAACTTTATTTTCCAAGTTATAAAATTTAAAAATCTCTCGTTTTCTCTTTATTAGCCTTAATATCTGACGTGACGTTACATGAAGTTACGTTACTTAAATTTCAAATAAAACATAAATTTTAGATATTATACATTTTTCGTTCTCAATATTGCAACAGACAAATTTAAGAAACAATTCTTGTATGATAGTTACACGAACTGTGGTTGTAATTCATAAAATGTCGACTTACTAACTTAATCTAAATTTCTCTATCTCTTAAGTAATTCATACGACTCAGAAACAGTCACCAACATAAAACTCTATTTTCACCATCAATTTTCCCCATCAACGATTAATGTATTTTTCCTACCTGTAGCCTGCAGCCTAATATGTCCAGCCAAAGCGAATCTGATTTTAATTTTTGCCTATAGTGTTTTGAGTAACTTTTACTTTTAGTCAAATATTCCGTGTGCACAAAAATAGTTAATTGAATGAAAATTTAAAATAAACAAAATTTTTTACTTTTTTACTGGTGTGGCTTTACACACTTTAGAAATTTAATATTAAATTTACTATTTGTTTAACAACTGAGCTTTTTATTATAATTAGTTAATTTTATCAACCTTTATTAAATGCAAAATTTAAATATGTAAATGGTTTTATAATTAAAATAAATGGTTTTATTCTGACGTGGCGTTATATTAGAATATCATTAAAATCAAATCAAAATTTTACCGTTAATTGAATTGCAAATGAGCAATTTATTGTATGATTAGTTGTTGTTGTAGCTAAAGATTTGCGATAAGAGTGTAAGTGCACAATTACTTTTAGAAATGTACATTGTAAAGAGAAGAAACTCTTAGAAATAAACAAAACTGGCCAAAACGTGAACTTGAACTTTGTAGCCCGATATCTCGCAATCGCAACTAAGAAAAGCTTGGAGCTTTTTAGTTTTATTAGTTTTCAAAATACATATATTTGTCTTTAATAAGACAAGTAAGAAAAAACTGTTGGGGAATTTTTAAAATTTCCTTTCTGTGGAATTGCCCATATACGAGCTGTAAAAATAGTTAATATGTACCTGGAACTAGAAATCTTATTCTTTTAAGATATTAATATTACCGGTAATTTTTATGATCTGTGTATTATTTTAGAAAATGTTTTCGGTGCAGATAGAAAATTCTAAAATTTTTCAAAAGGTTATTTTATAAACAAGTAAGACAATTATAGTCGGTCTAGACCGACTATACGATACCCTATACCATGCGTTTAGAGACCCTATCTCTCAGACCCAACTAACTGGATATGAAAAAATAAGCGTAAACCAAATTTGAGTGGGATTTTTATTATTTGTTTTGGCAGCAGATATGAAAAAGTTCATATCGGATGCTATATCTATATGGGGACTAGGACCAAAAATGGACCGATCCTGACCATGTTTGGTAAGGTCTCTTGTATTTTGCAAAAATATATACAAACATAATTTGAGAAGAATCAGTGCAATATTTTTGTTTTTATTAGATTTAAGTGAAGATCGGGAAGCAGCTCTATATGGGGCCAAAGGGATCATTTTTGGACTACTCATTAATGGATGTAATGAACACATACAAACCCAATTTGAGTAAGATCTACATATATGACAATTTGGATCTTATGGCAATTTATGTCGATTTCATAGGGGTAATTTGTATGGGGGCTAGGTCTGAACATGGACCAATTCTCACCAATTTCAATAGCGTTCATCCCATGGCCGATAAAAGCTTATATACCAAATTTCACCACAATATATTCATATTTGCGACCTGCAGTTTGATTACATGCTTTACATGGACACACAGACGGACGGACGGACGGACGGACGGACGGACATTGTTAAATCAACTCAAAAAGTGATTCTGATTCGATCGGTATAATTAAAGATGGGTCTAGGTCAAATATTTTTGGTTGTTACAAACAGCAGCACAAAGTCATTATACCCAAACCACATAGTGGTATAGGGTATAAAAACCGTGATGACTTATAAATATTTTTCAAGTGAAATACATACATTTTTTCAAATATTTAGCTTAAAATGTTTTAAAACATACCTAATCCAAAACGGATTCGATTTCGAGCATTAGACCGGACAGAACATACAAACAATTAGAAGAATGTTTTGATGAAGCCCTTACATACCAAATCTCAGTAATATGTATTATAGAAATAAAAATTAATTTTTGCAATCACAAGTGGCAAATCAGGGATGGAAAATAACATTTTCGAAATGTTAAAGAAAATTTAACAAAAAGAGTACTTTATCGATAAATTTTATTTATTAAAAAATATTTATGTGAATAATGGAAGGATCTTAGAGCAAATTATGTCGAGCACATAGCGAACATTTGGATGAGATCTAGGTCTGAACGTGTTAAGATTTTTAAAAGAGATCGGAGCTTATATACCAAATATCATTCATATACATATGTACATAGCTTAACAATTACGAACCGAAGTTTGTGTACAGGTTTTTATGAACACACCGACAGAAATACAGAATGACGAACATCGTTAAATAAAAATATAACAAAAAAAAAATACAAAAAGTCTGGTTCCCCCTTTGATTTTACCAAGTATTTAATTGCTAGATCAGAATACAATATTGAAAACAAAAGGGCTTACAATAACTACTTAACTCTTAGGAAACATAATTTAAAGAGGAATCCAAACTCATTTTACAATTCTGTTAGTTCTAAATGTCGATCACGTGAATATCCTAATTCTTTGAAGTTTGGATCAATTTCAGCCGATGATGATTTATCAATCAGTAATGTTTTTGCAGATTTTTTTGCTACACCATATTCCATAGAAAATTTTGATCAATCCGTACAATATCCTTTTTAAATTTCCAAAGCTTCTTAGACAATAAATGTAAATTTCTTTAACAACGTCACTGTTTTGAGTAACATGAAAACACTGAAAAATTATTTTGATCCATGTCCTGACGGAATACCAAATAATATTCTTAAGCACTGTGCTGACGCCCTATCCTATCCACTTTTTAATCAGTCCTTGCGTACAGGATATTTACCATCTCAATGGCAAGAATCTTATAGCATACCTTTATATAAATCAGGCAATAAGGTCAATGTGTCTATCTACAGAGGCATCGCAAAATTGAGTGCAATCCCCAAACTTTTAGAAAAAATTATAACAGACTCGTTATCTCATCAAGTATCATCCATACTTTCTCCATATCAACACGGCTTTCGTAAATCTCGTTCTACAATCACCAACGTTCTGAAACTCACTACAATTATAAATGACGGATTTAAAGATCGTATGCAAAATGATGTAATTTACACCGACTTTATAAAGCCTTTGAAAAGGTGAATCATGATTTATAATACAAGCTGAATTCTATGGGTTTCAGTAATTCTTTAGTTTTCTGGTTAAAATGTTATTTAACGAACGGATCTCAGAGGGTTAAATTTAGAAACGCTGTCTCTAAAAAATCGAAGTGTTTTCCAAAAGGAAGTCATCCTGGTCCAATACTTTTTACTTTATTTATCAACGATCTCCCTTCTGTTATTCAACACTCTAAAATTCTCTTATACGCTGATGATGTCAAACTATTTTCCTCTCTTCAAAATAACTTTCAACATTTTTTGCTACAATCCGATGTAAATAATTTTTGTGGATGGTGCAATGTATACCTTATGGAGCTCAATATAAAACAAGTAAGAAAATTATAGTCGGTCTAGACCGACTATATGATACCCTATACCATGCGTTTAGAGACCCTATCTCATAGGCCCAACTAACTGGACATAGAAAATAAGCATAAACCAAATTTGAGTGGGATTTTTATTAATTTTTTGGCTGCGGATATGAAAAAGTTCATATCGGATGCTATATCTATATGGGGACTAGGCCCAAAAATGGACCGATCCTGACTATGTTTGGTAAAGTCTCTTGTATTTTGCAAAAATATATACAAACAAAATTTGAGAAGAATCAGTGCAATATTTTTGTTTTTTGATAGATTTAAGTGAAGAACGGGAAGCAGCTCTATATGGGGCCTATGACTAAGAGTTGTCCCATAGGGATAATTTTTGGACTATACATACAAACCCAATTGAGTAAGATCTATATGACAATTTGGATCTTATGGCAATTTATGTCGATTTCATAGGGGTCATTTGTATGGGGGCTAGGTCTGAACATGGACCGATTCTCACCAATTTCAATAGCGTTATCCTATGGACGATAAAAGCTTATATAACAAATTTCATCAAAATATACTCATATTTGCGACCTGCAGTTTGATTACAAGGTTTACATGGTCACACAGACGGACGGACGGACGGACGGACATCGTTAAATCGAATCAGTTAGTGATTCTGATTCGATCAGTATAATAAAAGATGGGTCTAGGTCAAATATTTTTGGTAGTTACAAACAGCAGCACAGTCATTATACCCAAACCACATAGTGGTGTAGGGTATAAAAATGCAAGCACATGTCTTTTTTACAAATGTAAAAATCTACATACTACTTATTTTGTGAATGAAAGTGAATTGGAATCGGTTGATATATTCTCAGATCTTGGCATTTTATTAGATCAAAGATTAAATTTTCATCCGCATATATCTTCAGCAATAAACAAAGCTTATGGCGTTCTTGGATTTGTGAAGCGATGGAGTAAAGGATTTTCTGATCCATATGTAGCCAAACAGCTATATATATCCCTGGTTCGTCACATCCTGGAATGTGGCTCTATAATATGGGATCCGTGTTACATTATTCATGTAAATTTCGTCGAATCTGTTCAGAAACAATTCCTTTTGTTCTGTCTACGTGGACTTGATTGGAACTCCCGTGCCTTAACCTCTTATGAATCCAGAATTGCTCTAATCAAGTTACCGACACTGAAAAGTCGTAGAACAATGCTTAGCATTTCCTTTCTACTCAGTATATTCCATGGCGACATTGACTCCAATTACTTGTTAAGGAGAATTCAAATTAATATACCATCGAGACCTACAAGAAACTTTAAGCTCTTAAATATTAATTATTTTCGATTTAACTATGCTAATCATGATCCATTTCGCCGGTTGTGTGAGCAATTTAATGGAATTTACCACATCATAGATTTGTCCAAAAATAAAGAATCTTTGAAACGTAAAATTATTCTATATCTAAATAATTAAATCGTCATTATTTTATTTGTTATATGTATTTTATACACGTAATATATTAGTATGTAAGGACATTTGTAAGTCCATAGATTTTAAATAAATAAATAACAAGTAAGAAATTATAGTCAGTCTAGACCGACTATGCGATACCCTATACCATGGTTTAGAGACCCTATCTCTTCGGTCCAACTAATTCGATATAGAAAGTAAGCATAAACCAAATTTGAGTGGCATTGTTATTAATTTTTTTGGCTGCAGATATGAAAAAGTTCATATCGAATGTTATTTTTATATGGGGACTATGTCGAAATATGGACCGATCCTGACCATATTTGGTAAAGTCACTTATATTTTGAAAAAATAAATACAAACCAAATTTGAGATAAATCTGTGCAATATTTTTGTTTTTTTGATAGATTTAAATGGAGATCGGGAAGCAGCTCTATATGGGGCCTATGTCTAAGAATTGTTCTATAGGGATTATTTGTGGACTACTGATTAATGGATATAATAAACACATACAAACCCAATTTGACTGAGATCTATATGATAAATTGGATCTTATGGAAATTTATGTCGATTTCATATAGGGGTCACTTGTATGGGGACTACGTCTGAACATGGACCGAATCTCACCAATTTCAATAGCGTTCTTCCTATGGCCGATAAAAGCTAATATACCTCAAAACATATTCATATTTGCGACCTGTAATTTGATTACAAGGTTTACATGAACACACAGACGGACGGACGGACGGTCGGATATCGCTAAATCGACTCAGAAAGTGATTCTGATTCGATCGGTATAATAAAAGATGGGTCTAGGTCAAATACTTTTGGTAGTTACAAACAGCAGCACAAAGTCATTATACCCAAACCACATAGACGTATAGATTATAAAAACAAAGTTTATTTGATGATAAGAACTTAAGCATTTTTGTTATTTTTTTTTGCTTAAATTCCTCAGTTTTCAAATGTCCGCATTTTATATTTTTACTCTTGTATTAACTTTGTCTGCTTGTCTGTCGACAAAACTTTGGATCGAATTTTAACCCTTTTCCCGTGATCCAATCGGGCTAAATTTGCAGGCAGATTCGTGGCGACGACAAAAATGATCTTATGATCCGATTTTTGACATAGATATCTATAATATTAATAAACTACGCGATTTCTTGTGACCGATGTTTTGTTTTACCATTTTATCCCGATTTTGACCATACGTATATTTTTTGAAAGGTATTTCTTTTTAGCCGTTTTGCAGATTTACAGATTTTTAAATTTTTTCGATTGTTTTGAGTAAATTGCATCTAAAATTGATACTAACACATACATAAAATTATACAATGCTATGTGTGTGCTTATTAAATTTGTTAATGGGTTTGTAATAAAAATGAGTTTGTTTTTTGTGTTGATTAGCATATTTTTAGGGTCTTTATTTAATGAAAAAATAAAATTTCCTAGAATTTGCACTCGAATTTCGAGGGCTGGAACCTGCTAGTTTTCAGTTAATAATTTGTTTAATTACATGATGGTAAATTAATTTATAAATAAAGGGAGTATAATAAAAACTTGGGTTTTTATGGGTTGGTTTTTTTTTTTTTTTTTGGAAAAATTTAGATTTAGAATTCCTAAATGTTTTCGCATAAAATTGATACGTTAATAACAAAATATTAAATTATTGAGATTTAACGTTTCAAATATTAAGGAAGTTAGTACTTAAAAAAAAATATTTGAAATTATTTAATGTTTTGACCTTGATTGATTTTTGATATATTGATCTGGAAGTTTTTGTAAGTTGTTATAATATCGAATTGCGGTAAATTTGACAACGAAAATATACTAGAAAAAGTTCAATAGTAATAGATTTCCCATTAGTGATCAAATTCAGAACCATTCACGATTGTTAAAAAGTTTTTATAATTTGTAAATTAATAGTTGTTGTAGTTAAGTGTGAGTTAGAACATATTTATTTATAAGGAAATAGGTACATATGTACCTAGTCTGAAAAGATTATTTCTACTGTCATTTGTATGTGTGTGTAAATGATGTCCATTTAATATTATAGGTTAAAGCTTTTAGCTAAGGTCAAGCAGTTGTCAAGTCTCGCCCTGCATTACATTTTCATTATAAAGCGAGAGAAAAATATTTGTTGTTGTTTGTTTTGTTTCTATTTAAATTTTGTTCTTATATCCCCATCCTTAAATACAGCACCACTTATTTACTACTTACTACCCACAGTTGTTACAAACGAAAGTACAGAAAAAAAAAACGCCAACAACAAAATACAATGCTAGACTTTGCTCACTAACTGTGACTGCTATTTATATGATGATTACTCTTTATACGAGCACGATTAACGATTGTTATTGGAATAATGTTTCTTTTTTTTTGTATTTTGTTTTTGCACTACGTTTATTCTAACTGGTGACATTCTCTATTTTTTTAATTTTTATTTTCGTTTTAAAAATACTTGTTATTTGTATGTGTATTTTTATTGTTGTTATTTTTATTTATTTTTTGTTATTACAATAGTATTTAAAACTAGTATTCTAGCAATGATGGATTTTTTCCGCCAACCAACAACAAAAAATTGATGATGATGTTGAAAGTGTTAAACTAATTTTTTTTTTTGTTGAAAGTGTTGTTATGTTTTGATTTTTTTTACTTTTTGTCAAAGTTCTCATAATTTGTATGCACCTGTTCATTGTTTTAAGTTTTCATGTTGCCTGGTAGTTTTTACAATAAGCAACAAAAAAAACTGTAATTGTTGGAGCATCATATAGTTTTTATACCGTATAAGCACTATGTGGTTTGGGTATAATGACTTTGTGCTGCTGTTTGTAACTACCAAAAATATTTGACCTAGACCCATCTTTTACTATACCAATCGAATCAGAATCACTATCTGATTCGATTTAACTATGTCCGTCCGTCCGTCCGTCCGTCCGTGTGTCCATGTAAAGCTTGTAATCAAACTGCAGGTCGCAAATATGAATATATTTTGATGAAATTTGGTATATAAGATTTTATCGGCCATAGGATGAACGCTATTGAAATTGGCGAGAATTGGTCCATGTTCAGACCTAGCCCCCATACAAATGACCCCTACGAAATCAACATAAACTGCCATAAGATCCAAATTATCATATGAATCTTAGACAAATTGGGCTTGTATGTGTTTATTACATCCATTAATCAGCAGTCCAAAAATGATCCCTATGGGACAACTCTTAGTCATAGGCCCCATATAGAACTGCTTCCCGACCTTCACTTAAATCTATCAAAAAAACAAAAATATTGCACGGATTCTTTTCAAATTTTGTTTGTATATATTTTTGCAAAATACAACAGACTTTACTAAACATGGTCAGGATCGATCCATTTTTGGGCCTAGTCCCCATATACTGTAGTGGTCAATACATTTACAACTGAAATCAAATTTTAATTTATCATTAATATTCTACACAAAAAAACTTTCAGTATAAATTTTAATTATTTTATTAAATTATGTTATTGTTTATTATACTACAAAACAAAAAAATTATTCATAAGCTTAAAATAATAAAAAAACAAGTTTTATCAAAACTAATCCAAATTTAAGTGTTCAAAACATTTGCAATTATTGATGAATTCAAAAGAAAAATAAGAAAAATATTTATGTATGTTTAGTATTTTGTTGCATAACCTTTATATTTTATTACATGAGAACATCTTTTAGGCATTGAGGCTATGAGCTTTTCAATATAATCCCTTGCAGAGTTCAGAAAAAAACACACACTGAATAAAAAAATCTTACATATCCATATGTAAACAAACATAACTTAGACTAACACACACATATTTTTATTTTCATATCAATTATGTTTGTTTTTAAATTTTCTTCGGTGCCAAACACAATCATGACTTGTGATTTGTGAACAGAGTATTTTATAGAAATTTCTTTTTGAGAAAGTCCATTTTGAAAGTCATTTAAAATTTTTGACTTTAAGTCGGAATTGTATTTGTTTCTTGCCATTTTCCGTAAACAATATTAATACGATGATCATCCTTGCAACTTCTAACTAAAACTATTAATGTAAAAGAATTAAAACGTATTTTTTAATAAAATGCAAAAACCTTGATCTCAAATTGCAAAAAAGAATGCGATTACCGTTATAATTAATGAAGTGTTAGTGTAAATTGCTTTGTAAAGAGTAAGGGAGATGGCAGTTCCAAATGTTTTGAACACTTACATTTTGACTATTTCTATGAATATTAATTTTTATTGTTGTAATTTAACGGATTTGATTTTAGTTTTTATTTGTTTAACAAACACAATAAATGAAGCTATGAAAAAAATAAAAAGTAAGCAACGAAGAGTCATTTGATGGAAGATAATCAATGAAACATTCAAGTCCGATTTCCGTTGCAAATGTATTGACCATTACTGTAGATATAGCATCCGATATGAACTTTTTCATATCTGCAGCCAAAAAAATTGATACAAATCCCACTCAAATTTGGTTTATGCTTATTTTCTATATCCAGTTAGTCTAGACCGACTATAATTTTCTTACTTGTTACTGTTTAGGTACATAAGTAGATCAAAGACTAAAAGCAAACTGAAAACGACTGGCTAATATTTATGTCATGAAACAACATTATATTTTTTGGTCTAAAGACAGTGATAAAATATTTGGAATACTTAAAAACTTTCTGCCTGGATCGGTCCACTTTTCGACTTTTGAACTTTTTCATATTCAAAGGCAACAAAATTAATAACAAAATGCCACTCAAATATATATCTAATATACACTTGTGCTCATATAATTAAGTCACCCTAATACTCAATATGAAACAACAAAATTTAGTTATCTGTTTTGCTTTAAATTTGATTTCTTTATGATAAATTTGTCCCGTTATATGTTCTAATAATGTTGTTAAGTTAAAAAAAAAAAAAATATTGTTTTTTTGGCGATCAGTATGCAATTCTTTCTCGCAAACTCCTCGTGTAAGCGCTCATATACTCTAATTAAGTCATTGCATTTAAAAACGGTAAGTTGTCACTTTAAATGACGATACTAGAAAAAGTTTTATTTAAATAGTTTTGTTTAGAAGTTATAAAATTATTTTTAATAACTATGTATCATTTAATCAAAATGGGTAAGAACAAGAGCTCAACTCCATGCGAAAGAAAAATTATATGGGAATGTTTCAATAAATACAAAAGCGTAGCAAAAGTTACGGAACTTTTGAGCTTTTCTAGAGGAAAAGTTTTAATGCCATCCAGTATTACCAAAAAAATAAGACTTTCAGCAATTTACCCCGTAAAAAGCCAAGAAAGACTACAACTTCTGAAGATAGGCAATTGGTGAGATTAAGCAAGTCAGATCCTTTTTGACCTGTACCGAAATTCGGGAACAAATGGAAGTTGACTATGGTGTAAAAATATCGGCACAAACTGTCCGCCGACGCCTGCAAGAAAAATCGTTGAATGGACGAATTGCACGACGTAAGCCAAATGTGTCCAACAAATATATTAAAAAAAGATTGGCTTTTGCCAAGGACTATTTACAAAAAGACTCGAAATTTTTGAATCTGGTTGTTTGGAGCGATGAATCCAAGTTTAGCGTCTTTGGAAATGATGGAAAACCATATGTCAGGCGCCCATCATTGCAAGAACTGAACCCAAGATACACCAAGAAAATCGTTTAACACGGTGGCTCATCGGTAATGGTGTGGGGATGTTTAACCTCATCTGGCGTTGGCCCAATTGTCCAAATTGATGGTAAAATGACGAGCACTATGTATAAGGGCATTCTGGAGGAAAATTTAATGGGAGATTACGCTGACGATTTACCGTTACTTTGGGTTTTTCAACAGGACAACGACCCCAAACACCGTTCTCGGTCGCATGCCAATGACATAAGAGTCCTTGAGTTGCCAGCCCAAAGCACAGACCTTAACCCCATTGAAAACTTATGGGGCATCATAAAAAGAGCCGTTTCTGCAAGAAAACCTGTAAATAAGGCTTCATTGTAGGAACTAATTGAGGAAGAATGGTACAAAATCACTCCTCTTCAGTGTGTATCTCTGGTACATTCAATGAGTAACAGATATAAAGAAGTTATTTACATAAAGGATTTCCAACGAAATATTAACTTTGTATCAGGTGAGATTACCGAAAAAAAATAAGTTCCTTCAAATTAAATTTTTTTTTTTCAGATGACTTAATTATATGAGCACTGTAAAATGGATTCAAAAGTGCCTTTTTCTTATTTTGTAGTAGTAAACTTAAAAAAGGTTATATATGTATATGAAGTATATCTTCTGTTTGTTATTTTGAATTAAAAAAATTTTGTTGTTTCTTTGAAAAATCACATTTTCTTTACATATTGTATGTGTGACTTAATTATATGAGCACAAGTGCATATCTATATCCAATTAGTTGGGCCTAGGAGATAGGGTCTCTTACTTGTTTAAAATGTAGCTGATTATAAAATAAAGTCCTCAAGTGGACTTATTATAACTTAACACATTTTTTTATTGTAAATTTTGACTTCCATCAAAAAATTAAAAAGCGGGCCACGGAGAGAACTTCATAAGTTCCTTTTTTATCTTTTTAAAATACTACAATACAATATTATATCTGTGGTTTTCATTTTAATCGATTTTATAAAACTGCTTAATTTTAAAACTCTATATTAGCAAAATTAAAAAAAAAACTAAATAAATATATCTATAATATTAATACGTAAGGCGATTTCTTGTGACCAATGATTTGTTAAACAGTTTACTCCTGATTTTGACCAAACGTATCTTATTTGAAAGATATTTCTTTTTAGCTGTCCACCAGCCTTACAGATTTTTAAATTTTTAAATTTTTTTGGAGTTATGCTCATTTAAAGTTGACTAACACATATATAAAATTATACAACGGCAAGCTTTGGATTTTAAGATATTTTTAAATAAAAATTACCGAAAACGAGTTTTTCTATTAAACTTGATGAACTTAGAAACTTAGAATTTAAGAAAAATAATTCGGTTAATTTTTATTTTTTAACCCTTCAGTGCTCCTGGGATCAAAATAATCCATTGTGATATATCTTTGGTGCAATTATCTGCTTATTGCTCGTGAATATAAATTAAAACAACTTTTAACCAATTTTGTTACAAAATTATTTTATGTATAAAAACTATCTATATGATATTTATAGTTTTTTGAAAAGATAATTTACAACTGATCCCGAATTATATAACAATTGGTCGAAAAATTAAATTATAGAACGAAATTTTCGTAAAATCTGAAAAAGTTCATATTTTCCCCTTATAAGCACACTTGAAATTTTCAATCGCGTTGAGCCACCTCTAAATGTTTTATGATTGGCCCAAAACTTTGTATTTCTCAGTTTTTTTGCTATTGGCATATTTCTAGGGGGTGCGACCGAGAGTTTGAGCACTTTTTTTTCTTTTAAGGGCCAACCTAGTATGCGTGTAAATTTATTCTCAAAAATTCTTCAAGTCAATAAGTTTTTTTTTAATCTTAATTTTGCATATTTTTGTACGAATGTACCTTAGTGCCCAGTCGGATAGACTTTTGTTGTAATAACTTGCGTCTTGACGAGTTGAATACGGAAAAAATAAAAAAGTGTTCAGTATACGACAAAACAATCCACGAACTTGTACTTACTATCGTATAGCTTAATAATATAGAATAACTCGCTGGAATTCAAATTCTTTTTATTTATTTATAACGACTATAGACCCATTTTACTAACACAAGACATAAACCAAAAAAAAAATTTTTTTAAACAAAAAAATTATATTTAAACAAGTAAGAAAATTATAGTCGGTTTAGACCGACTATACGATACCCTATACCATGCGCTTAGAGACCCTATCTCTTAGGCCCAACTAATTGGATACAGAAAATAAGCATACACCAATTTTGAGTGGCATTTTTATTAATTTTTTTGGCTTCAGATAAGAAAAAGTTCATATCGGATGCTATGTCTATATGGGGACTAGGACCAAAAATGGACCGATCCTGACCATGGTTGGTAGTCTCTTGTATTTTGCGAAAATATAGACGAACAAAATTTGAGATGAATCAGTGCAATATTTTTGTTATTTGATAGATTTAAGTGAAGATCGGGAAGCAGCTCTATATGGGGCCTATGACTAAGAGTTGTCCCATAGGGATCGTTTTTGGACTATTCATTAATGGATGTAATAAACACATACAAACCCAATTTGACTAAGATCTATACGACAATTTGAATATTATGTCAATTTATGTCGATTTTATAGGGGCCATTTGTATGGGGGCTAGGTCTGAACATGGACCGATTCTCACCAATTTCAATAGCGTTCGTCCCATGGCTGATGAAAGCTTATATGCCAAATTTCATCAAAATATATTCATATTTACGATCTGCAGTTTGATTACAAGGTTTACATGGACACACAGACGGACTCAAAAAGTGATTCTGATTCGATCGGTATAATTAAAGATGGGTCTAGGTCAAATATTTTTGGTTGTTATAAACAGCAGCACAAAGTCATTATACCCAAACCACATAGTGGTATAGGGTATAAAAAAAATTAAGTTTTGAGAAAAAAACGCATATAAAGTTTCTACACCCTTTGAGGTACCAGAATCCACCGTTTTTCACACAACCCGTTTTTTGACATACTTCCCTTTTCTCGGAGAAGGTCACATATTTACAATCTTAATTAATTGTAAAAGACAACGAACGACAAGTACCGTTAAATAATAGAACTCTCTTTTGAACATTGTAGGAATAATTAGAGAAAATTTGCACGTGCTTATAGTCGTTTCTGATTTTTGAAAGTCATCGATCATATATTGTAATTTTTATTGAATGAAACAAGGAAATTATAGTCGGTCTAAACCGACTATGCGTTACGCTATACCATGCGTATAGAGAATTGGCCTTAGGTCCAACTATAGAAAATGACCATAAACTAAATCTGAGTTGAATTTTTATTAATTTTTTGCCTTCAGATTTGGAAAAATTCATATCGGATGCTATATCTATATGGAGACTAGGTTGAAAAATGGATCGATCCTGACCATATTTAGTAAAGTCACTTATTTTTGCAAAAACATATACAAAAAAAATTTGAGAAAATCTGCGCAATATTTTTTTTTTTTTTTGATAGACCTAAGTGCAGATCGGGAAGCAGCTTTATATGGGGGCCATGACTAAGAATTGTCCCATAGGGTTTATTTTTAGACTACTGATTAATGGAAGTAATAAACATACACAAACCCACTTTGACCGATATCTATAAGATAATTTAGATTTCATAGGCTTCCTTTGTATGGGGACTAGGTCTGAACATGCACCGATTTTCACCAATTTCAATTGCGTTCATGCTATGGCCGATAGAAGCTTTTATACAAAACTTGACACTCAGACGGACGGACATCGCTAAATCGACTCAGAAAGTAATTCTGAATCGATCAACCATATAGTGGTATAGGGTATAAAAATTTAACTTTTGTCATTGCAAGGTGTACTAACAAATTTATAATTTTAATCTTTTATTGCGGAAACAACATAAACAAACTTATGTATCCGGTGATACGACTCCTTTCTTTTAAATAATTGGACAGCTGACTTTGACAAATATATGTACATCAAACAATTTCCACATTATTGGGTTTTCTGCAACAGCGTTTCACATTTGTCTTAAATTGTTACATAAAGTGTTTAGTTGTTGAGTAAGTTTTTATTTACGAGCAAGATCTATCAAAATGTAATAAAAAGAAGTAAAAAAATTATATTATTATTCATTTTTCAATTTTCATTTTCCATTTTTATACCCTATACCACTATGTGGTTTGGGTATAATGACTTTGTGCTGCTGTTTGTAACAACCAAAAATATTTGACCTAGACCCATCTTTAATTATACCGATCGAATCAGAATCACTTTCTGAGTTGATTTAACAATGTCCGTCCGTCCGTCCGTCCGTCTGTGTGTCCATGTAAAGCTTGTAATCAAACTGCAGGTCGCAAATGTGAATATATTTTGATGAAATTTGGTATATAAGCTTTTATCGGCCATGGGATGAACGCTATTGAAATTGGTGAGAATCGGTCCATGTTCAGACCTAGCCCCCATACAAATTACCCATATGAAATCGAAATAATTTGCCATAAGATCCAAATTGTCATATAGATCTTACTCAACTTGGGTTTGTATGCGTTCATTACATCCACTAATGAGTAGTCCAAAAATGATCCCTTTGACCCCATATAGAGCTGCTTCCCGATCTTCACTTAAATCTATTAAAAAACAAAAATATTGCACTGATTCTTCCCAAATTTTGTTTGTACATATTTTTGCAAAATACAAGAGACTTTACCAAACATGATCAGGATCGGTCCATTTTTGGACCTAGTCCCTTTATAGATATAGCATCCGATATGAGCTTTTTCATATCTGCAGCCAAAAAAATTAATAAAAATCCCACTCAAATTTGGTTTTTGCTTATTTTCAATGTCCAGTTAGTTGGGCCTAAGAGATAGGGTTTCTAAACGCATGGTATAGGGTATCGTATAGTCGGTCTAGACCGACTATAATTTTCTTACTTGTTCATTTTTCATTTTCAATTTTATTTTTCCATTTGCCATTTTTCAATTTTCATTTTCCACTTTTCAATTTCCATTTTTCATTTTTAAATTTTCATTTTTCATTTTTCATTTTTCAATTTTCATTTTTTATTTTTCAATTTTCATTTTGCATTTTTCAGTTTTCATTTTCCATTTTCCATTTTTCATTTTTCATTTTCCATTTTTCTTTTTCCATTTTCCGTTTTTCATTTTTCAATTTTCATTTTCCATTTTTCAATTTTCAATTTTCATTTTCCATTTTTCAATTTTCAATTTTCATTCTCCATTTTCCATTCTTCATTTTTCCATTTTCCATTTTTCAATTCTCATTTTCCATTCTGCATTTTCCATATTCAATTTTTTAATTTTCATTTTCATTTTCCATTTTACAATTTTCATTTTCCATTTTACATTTTTAATTTTTAATTTTTAATTTTTAATTTTTTATTTTTAATTTTTAATTTTTAATTTTTAATTTTTAATTTCTAATTTTTAATTTTTAATTTTTAATTTTTAATTTTTAATTTTTAATTTTTAATTTTTAATTTTTAATTTTTAATTTTTAATTTTTAATTTTTAATTTTTAATTTTTAATTTTTAATTTTTAATTTTTAATTTTTAATTTTTAATTTTTAATTTTTAATTTTTAATTTTTAATTTTTAATTTTTAATTTTTAATTTTTAATTTTTAATTTTTAATTTTTAATTTTTAATTTTTAATTTTTAATTTTTAATTTTTAATTTTTAATTTTTAATTTTTAATTTTTAATTTTTAATTTTTAATTTTTAATTTTTAATTTTTAATTTTTAATTTTTAATTTTTAATTTTTAATTTTTAATTTTTAATTTTTAATTTTTAATTTTTAATTTTTAATTTTTAATTTTTAATTTTTAATTTTTAATTTTTAATTTTTAATTTTTAATTTTTAATTTTTAATTTTTAATTTTTAATTTTTAATTTTTAATTTTTAATTTTTAATTTTTAATTTTTAATTTTTAATTTTTAATTTTTAATTTTTAATTTTTAATTTTTAATTTTTAATTTTTAATTTTTAATTTTTAATTTTTAATTTTTAATTTTTAATTTTTAATTTTTAATTTTTAATTTTTAATTTTTAATTTTTAATTTTTAATTTTTAATTTTTAATTTTTAATTTTTAATTTTTAATTTTTAATTTTTAATTTTTAATTTTTAATTTTTAATTTTTAATTTTTAATTTTTAATTTTTAATTTTTAATTTTTAATTTTTAATTTTTAATTTTTAATTTTTAATTTTTAATTTTTAATTTTTAATTTTTAATTTTTAATTTTTAATTTTTAATTTTTAATTTTTAATTTTTAATTTTTAATTTTTAATTTTTAATTTTTAATTTTTAATTTTTAATTTTTAATTTTTAATTTTTAATTTTTAATTTTTAATTTTTAATTTTTAATTTTTAATTTTTAATTTTTAATTTTTAATTTTTAATTTTTAATTTTTAATTTTTAATTTTTAATTTTTAATTTTTAATTTTTAATTTTTAATTTTTAATTTTTAATTTTTAATTTTTAATTTTTAATTTTTAATTTTTAATTTTTAATTTTTAATTTTTAATTTTTAATTTTTAATTTTTAATTTTTAATTTTTAATTTTTAATTTTTAATTTTTAATTTTTAATTTTTAATTTTTAATTTTTAATTTTTAATTTTTAATTTTTAATTTTTAATTTTTAATTTTTAATTTTTAATTTTTAATTTTTAATTTTTAATTTTTAATTTTTAATTTTTAATTTTTAATTTTTAATTTTTAATTTTTAATTTTTAATTTTTAATTTTTAATTTTTAATTTTTAATTTTTAATTTTTAATTTTTAATTTTTAATTTTTAATTTTTAATTTTTAATTTTTAATTTTTAATTTTTAATTTTTAATTTTTAATTTTTAATTTTTAATTTTTAATTTTTAATTTTTAATTTTTAATTTTTAATTTTTAATTTTTAATTTTTAATTTTTAATTTTTAATTTTTAATTTTTAATTTTTAATTTTTAATTTTTAATTTTTAAGTTTTAATTTTTAATTTTTAATTTTTAATTTTTAATTTTTAATTTTTAATTTTTAATTTTTAATTTTTAATTTTTAATTTTTAATTTTTAATTTTTAATTTTTAAGTTTTAATTTTTAATTTTTAATTTTTAATTGTTAATTTTTAATTTTTAATTTTTAATTTTTAATTTTTAATTTTTAGTTTTTTATTTTTTATTTTTAATTTTTAATTTTTAATTTTTAATTTTTAATTTTTAATTTTTAAGTTTTAATTTTTAATTTTTAACTTTTAATTTTTAATTTTTAATTTTTAATTTTTAATTTTTAATTTTTAATTTTTAATTTTTAATTTTTAATTTTTAATTTTTAATTTTTAATTTTTAATTTTTAATTTTTAATTCTTAATTTTTAATTTTTAATTTTTAATTTTTAATTTTTAATTTTTAATTTTTAATTTTTAATTTTTAATTTTTAATTTTTAATTTTTAATTTTTAATTTTTAATTTTTAATTTTTAATTTTTAATTTTTAATTTTTAATTTTTAATTTTTAATTTTTAATTTTTAATTTTTAATTTTTAATTTTTAATTTTTAATTTTTAATTTTTAATTTTTAATTTTTAATTTTTAATTTTTAATTTTTAATTTTTAATTTTTAATTTTTAATTTTTAATTTTTAATTTTTAATTTTTAATTTTTAATTTTTAATTTTTAATTTTTAATTTTTAATTTTTAATTTTTAATTTTTAATTTTTAATTTTTAATTTTTAATTTTTAATTTTTAATTTTTAATTTTTAATTTTTAATTTTTAATTTTTAATTTTTAATTTTTAATTTTTAATTTTTAATTTTTAATTTTTAATTTTTAATTTTTAATTTTTAATTTTTAATTTTTAATTTTTAATTTTTAATTTTTAATTTTTAATTTTTAATTTTTAATTTTTAATTTTTAATTTTCCATTTTTCAATTTTCATTTTCCATTTCCCATTTTTCATTTTCCATTTTGCGTTTTCCATTTTCCATTTTTCATTTTTCAATTTTCATTTTCCATTTTGCATTTTTCATTTCACAATTTTCTTTTTTCATTTTTCATTTTCTATTTTCTATTCTCCATTTTTCATTTTCTATTTTCCATTTTACATTTTTCATTTTCCAATTTCCGTTTTTCATTTTCCATTTTCCATTTTACATTCTCCATTTTTCGTTTTCTACTTTCCATTTTTCATTTTCCATTTTTATTTTTCATTTTTCAATTTTCTTTTTTCATTTTCCATTTTCCATTTTTCATTTTCGATTTTCTATTCTCCATTTTTATACCCTATACCATAAGTGGTTGGGGTATAATGACTTTGTGCTGCTGTTTGTAACTACCAAAAATATTTGACCTAGACCCATCTTTTATTATACCGGTCGACTCAGAATCACTTTCTGAGTCGATCACTTTCTGAGTCGATTTAGCGATGTCCGCCCGTCCGTCCGTCTGTGTGTCCATGTAAACCTTGTAATCAAACTTCAGGTCGCAAATATGAATATATTTTGATGAAATTTGGTATATATGCTTTTATCGCCCATAGGATGAACGCTAATTGGTGAAAATCGGACCATGTTCAGACCTGGTCCCCATACAAATGACCCCTATGAAATCAACAGAAATTGCCATAAGATCCAAACTATCACATAGATCTTAGTCAAATTGGGTTGTATGTGTTTATTGTATCCATTAATCAGTAGTCCAAAAAAATCCCTATAGGACAATTCTTAGTCATAGGCCCCATATGCAGCCGGTTCCTGATCTTCACTTAAATCTATCAAGAAACAAAAATATTGAACAGATTATTCTCAAATTTGGTTTCTGTATATTTTTTCAAAATATAAGTGACTTTACCAAGTATGGTCAGTATCGGTCCATTTTTCGACCTAGTCCCCATATAAATATAGCACCGGATATAAACTTTTTCATATCTGCAGCCAAAAAAATTTGGTTTATGCTTATTTTCTATATCCAATTAGTTGGACCGAAGAGATAGGGTCTCTAAACCATGGTATAGGGTATCGTATAGTCGGTCTAGACCGACTTTAATTTCTTACTTGTTCATTTTCTATTTTACATTTTTCATTTACGTTTTTCATTTTCCATTTTCCAATTTTCATTTTCCATTCTCCGAAACAAGAGACAAGAGCTTACGAGAAAGTATCGCAATTAGAGCACTGTGGAATGGAACAGAGTATTATTTTCGGACAAAACAAAAATTAATAGGTTGATTGAGAACTTATGATCAGTTCTAAAAACAAAAGGTGGGTTCTTAAATATAAGCAATTTTCATATCCTTGCACCGCAACAAAAAAGGTTTGGCAAGCCTTTCGAAGCAGCGTATGTGAAAATTGTGTGGCTTCAAGGCCTGGAAGATTTAAAGCAGTTACCGATAACAAAGATTTCACAACAAAATATAATTTTTTTTTAAAATAAATATTTGTTTTTTTGTTTTTTATAAAACTTATGTATATATATATATGTATAAGTTCCCGTCGTTCCTATAAGTAGCATAGGGCTACAACAAATCTGTTCCATTCAATTCTGTCCAATGCTACAGCTTTAATCACGTTCCTGCTCTTCTTGATTCAGCTTCTATATCAATTTGGCGGCGCCATGTTTGTGATGGTCTACCCCTTCTTCGGCTACCTTGGGGATTCCACTCAATAGCATTTCTAATCGTATCGTTTAATGGGCTGCCCAATCCAGAGCCATTTTCTTCTGAGAATTTATTTATGGGGTTTGTTGTGTTCCGCTTCACAGCCTTTCGTTTGCTATTGTTTGAGGCCAGAATATTCTTAGGACTCACCGCAAACATCGGTTTATAAACACTTCCACCGAATTTATTTCTCGAGCGGCTGCGTGCCAAGATTCTCATCCATAGAGAAATACTGATTTAATACAAGAATTGAATATTTTAATTTTGGTTCTTCGTGATAAATGAGGAGACGGCCAGATGGGATTTAAGACGCCAAATGCTCGTTTGCCAAGGTTAATGTGATTCTGTACATCATCACTGGAACCACTCGTCACAGTTAATATACTGTAGCACTAAGTAGCAGAATTTGGAGACATCTTTTAATTTCTCACCATTTATGGAGAACGTTATGTTGTTTGAGTTTATACGCATTATCTTGGTCTTTGCTATGTTTATCCTCATACCCGCTTTACCTGATTTCTGTACAGCTTTGATCTTTGCCGCCATGTCGTGGTAGTTATGTGAGAGTAGACAGATGTCAACAGCGTAGTCCGATCCTCTAGCCTTCTATGAAAACTCCACAAAATTCCCCTTTCCTCTAGGGTTGCTCTATTCATGATATTGTCTAAGACTATGTTGAAAGGTAGGGGTGATAGAATGCAACACTGCCTCACGCCAGTATTAATGGTAAATCTATCACTAACAACTTACATTAACGTATAGGGCTAGAATTAATAATATTATCTTGGTGGGTGTACCTTTACAAGCAAGGTTGGAAAAAATAATTGTGAGATTATTCATTCCATCAAAGTACATTTCGGCTAAACCTAATCAAAAATCTTGGTTTAACCAGACTTGCAGAGATGCAGTCAGATCCAGAGAGGAAGCATTCAGACTTTGGCGTGAAAATAAAAATTCCGTCACTGAACTGCTACGCAAACAGGCGAGAAACGAATGTGCTAAAGTACTAAGGCGTGAAAAGTTTCTTCACGATCAGCGTCTTCGTGTTAAAGTTCTTTCTGCTCCTCGGGACAGCAATAGCTTTTGGTCACTTGTTAAAAGAGTAAAGAATAATGCTAGTTCTGCAATCCCAACTCTTATAATGAATGACCAAATATTCACTGACCCGGTTGATAAGGCTAACCTTTTAGCTGAACTTTTTGCAAAAAATTCATTTTTGCCGGATAGCGATCAACCACTGCCCGAACTCGAAAGAGCATCTTGTACTATGCTTAAAATATTCTTCCGAGCACGTGCAGTTAAAAAGATTCTCTCGGATCTCAACATTAATAAGTCTCCGAGGCCAGCACTGGTGCCGAAAGAGTGCTCTTCGACGCTAGCCAGTCCATTGGCCAACCTTTTCAGCCTTTCGTACCGTGCGGGAGTCTTTCCCTCTTGCTGGAAGGTTGCTAATGTCCAACCAATCCCTAAAAAGGGTGCGGCTAATACCCCGAAAATTACCGTCCAATTGCAATCTGCTCTGCACTCTCAAAGGTGATGGAGAGCATGATCAATTTCCATCTTGTGAACTACCTAGAGGGCAACTCACTTATTAATGATCGTCAGTATGGCTTCCGTAGAAATCGTTCCACGGGAGACCTGTTAGCTCTACTTTCTGAGCGCTGGAGTCGATCCATTCGCAATTTTGGCGAAAGTAAAGTGGTTGCTCTAGATATTTCCAAGGCAATCGATCGTGTGTTGCACGGTGCACTGATATCTAAGCTTATTGCATTTGGGGTTTGTAATGAATTCTCTCGATTTATATCGAGTTTTCTCAGAGATCGAACAATACGTGTTGTTATTGATGGGGTCTCATCCAATGAGTTTTAGCTTAATTCAGGGGTACCCCAAGGTTCCGTTCTTTCCCCTTTTCTTTTCCTTATCTTTATGAACGACCTTCTTGGTCAAACTTTTAACTCTATATACTCTTTCGCAGATGACAGCAGCATTTGTCATTCATTTTCCTTTAATTGTAGGCCAAGCCTCTTGGAGGTTGGGGGCAAAAGGCGGACAATGAATGACACACTCAATCAAGACCTGTTAACAATCTCCGGGTGGGGTAAAGCGAATAGGGTTGATTTTAATGCGCTGAAGACTCAATGTTGTATGTTGACCCATAGGGCCATGGATTCAACAATGTCATCTGTATATATGGGTGGTATAGGTATTGAGGAGTCGGATACTCTTGATTTTCTAGGCATGAGAATTGAATGTGATGTTCGTTGGAACGAGCATGATTTTCAAGTGTCGAAAGAAGCATTCAAGTGTCTTGATTTCCAAAAACGGTGCAAAAATTACTTCACTCCTGATCTCCTTAAAATCTATACCACTTACATCCAACCGAAAATGGAATACAACTCCCATATATGGAGAGGAGCTTCAAAGTCTATTTTGGAGCTACTGGACCGTGTGCAAAGGAGGGCGTTGATGCTCATCAATGACAGTAGGATATCCAATTCTATTGACTCATTGGAACATCGTCGGAATGTGGGTTGTGTATCCAGTTGACCACACAACGCATTACAGAGAGAATTCGTTTATCAGTAGAACTAGTCGTATGTGGAATAAACTCCCCGCAGAGGTCTTTCCTGACAGTTATAATCTAATAAAATTTAAGTCAAATATCCACAAACACTACTCCCTCTTTCCTCCTTCCCATAACCTATTTTCCTGAGATCAACACAATGCACTGCATCTGTAGGGGGCATCCCCTATTAAAAGCCTTCTCGAAGTCTATGAAGGCTAGGTACAGAGGTATTCTCCATTCAGCAGACTGTTCTATTATGATCTGTTATGATCTATGCACGATTTTTGGGGCCGAAACCAGCTTGCTCGTTGCGAAGATCGGGATTGAATGCAGTCGGGAGGCATTTGTTTATAATCAGAGATATTACTTTGTTTTCTATATTAATGAGTGTGATACCATGTCAGTTTCTATATTGGGATAAATCTCCTTTTTTTTTTGGAAAATTAATGATGAGCCCTTCTTTCAGTCCGTCGCATAATTTATTAGTTCTCCAAAACTCTTCAAAAATTTTACTGTTGAAGCGAGCTCTTATTTGTGATATTGCTATTAAAAGCTCAGGGGAGATGTTGTCTATGCCTGGGGACTTGTTGTTCCTTAAGAATGTTATAGAGTCTATAATTGGATTGGATGAGTGCAGTCGCGAGGATCGTGCTGCATGTTTTCTATATCGGACAACATAGTAAAGTAATGTTGCACCCATAGTTTCAGCTGGCCTTTTTTTTATGTTATTAGTTCTTCGGTGCTTTATTTAAGAGGTTTGCCCGTTGTAAAGTTATTGTCAATAGTCTGATATTTTTCGTGTAAATTAATTTTTTCGTTATGAGTTATTGTCGCATTAATATGTGCCTTTGTATCTGTTCTTTCAGAAATCAAAGCCCATGTAGTATCTGAGATCCACTGCTTCCTCTTGTTCAATTTAAACCTTATTTGTTCTTCAGCGGCAGTTATGTAGCATTCTTTTACGTTTTTCCAGGCGAAAGTGGGATTTGTTTGTGTGGTTTCTAGAGCTGTGCTTAGTGCTTCAGAATAGTTGTTCATTGTTGTTGGATTTTGTAAAGGGTTTTTCAACAGGGACGCTACAAAAGTAGAAAGACAGGGACAGCAAACGACGCCATATTTCTTGCCGCTCTTTTGACATTTCTCTTCAGTAAGGTTTGCCATTTCATGATGGAAAGATATACGAGCCAACAACGAGTCGAAATTATTAAAATTTACTATCGAAATTCGGAGTCAGTGGCCTCAACGTTAAGAGCGCTAGTGGAAAAATTTGAATCCACAGGCACAGTACAAAATGTTTCCGTGCCAGTGAGACAAAGAAGTACCCGTAGTGTCGAGAATATTGCTGCCGATGAGGCTTCAGTTGAAGAAAGCCCAAATGTGTCTCTCACACTTCGTTCTCAAGCGTTGGGCATCTCTGTGACGTCGTTGTGGTGAATTTTGCGAAAATATCTTGGCCTACATCCTTACAACTGAAGCCGCTTGACCACCAGAAGCGTCGTATGTTCGTGAATTGGGCTGAGCAACAACTTGTAAATGATTCGGATTTTCATCGAAAAATCATCTTCAGCGATGAGGCTCATTTCTGGCTGAATGGTTTCGTCAATAAACAAAATATGCGTTATTGGTCAGACAGCAATCCACACGTACTCCATGAGTCATCATAGCATCCCGAAAAAATTATGGTTTGATGCGGTTTATGGGCCGGCGGCGTCATTCGGCCGTACTTCTTCCGTTATGATCAAGACCGGCACATTACTGTGAATGGGAATCGCTACCGTTCAATGATAACCGAATATTTCTGGCCCCAATTGGATGATATGGACTTGGAGGACATGTGGTTCTAACAGGACGGCTCCACAAGCCACACAGCTAATGTCACAATCAATTTATTGGAAACCAAGTTTGGAGAACGTGTTATCTCACGAAACGATCCAGTCGATTGGCCGCCTCGGTCGTGCGATTTGACGCCGTTGGACTATTTCCTGTGGGGCTACGTCAAGTCTATGGTCTATGCCAACAAGCCACCGACGATTGATGAACTTCGTACGAATATCGAACGTGAAATTGCAGCAGTATCGGCCTATTTATGCTTGAAAACCGTCGAAAATTGGGTTCAGCGTCTGGACTTCTACAAGCGTGCCCGTGGTGGCCATGCAAAAGAGATCGATTTCCATACATAATGGCATCGAACGTACTTTCACAGGAATAAAGAATTTCATTGATATCCAAAACCGTTTTTGTTTTATTTAAAAAACTTTTGTAGTGCTCCTATTGAAAAACCCTTTAGTTTCTTAACATAAAATTTTCGATTAACTTTTTTGATATTCTTTATAAAACTAATGCTGGATTTCTAATCATGTGCACTCCTGATATCAATCATATTTAAAAATATGTGTCACAACTTTCTCAATATTAATTTATTTGATACAACTAGCATTTATTTTCCATAAGAAAAGTTAAATTAATTAAACTAGAACAAATTATGCCAAAATCATAGTACATTTAGTTCACATATTGCACGGAGCTCTAAGTAGACAGAAACCCCACTGAAAATGGTCCAAAAAAAAACGAATGTATTCCACTTCACTGACACCTATTCAACCACAAAACCTTTCCTGGGTGAAAGTCAAGCATTGAGCTGAAATAAGTTATTCAAATTTAATTTTATTTTCCGAATATGTACGGGTTTTTTAATGTTTTCGAAATCATGTCAAAATTTGTGATAGTAAAATAAATACATCATAAGAGCGATCAGTATTCCATGCCTTTATACATTTGTGTTTATTATATTTCAATGTACGAACTATTTCTTCAGGATGATGACAAATTTTACATATGAATCATACATACATACAAACAAGGTTACTATAGTGATAATAATCCATATACGGGCCTCGTACACATACAAATTAGTATAACATATGCAATTATAGCTAAATAACCCGTCGTGTACATACACGACCAGTACCATAAAGTACAGTGCTTATGCGACATGTTGGCATTTCAACATTTTACGAGACAGATTATCTACTGCTTTTTTTCTGGTTTCAGTTGTATGACTTTGCTTTTGTCTTTTAACAGGAATTGAAAAGAAAAAAATACAAAAACAACAACCAACGTATGTCCCATGAAATGCATGCGAGTATGAACAATACAATACAACACAACGTATGCTTTAGATCCGTGGTTCTTAACCGGTGGTGCACGCACCCCTTAGGGGTGCGAGCTTGAATATTTTGGGGTGCGAAATTGTAATTTTACAAATTCACGTGTAGCTAGCAAAATAAAAAACTAATCTTAAAAATTCATTTTGGTTAGTAAATTTTTTATTCCCTAAACATTTTTTAAATATGTTTGTAAATTATAAACCATCGAGACAAATTAATTTTTGTATTTTTTCTACAATTACAAAAATTCAAATGCGTTTCTAGTTTCTATACTAATTTTTATATTTCCTCGAAATTTCAGTTGATTGTTGCGATTATTCTTAGAAATATAAATACTGTTGATGCGCACATTACATTGAAGAAAAATTTAAAAATAATTGAATTTTAGTGTCGACTATTACAAGTTTGAATTTTCGTGTTGAATATTAAAAGTTAAATATTAATAATAAAATAATTAATACAAGTTAATTTTACAAGTTTAGTTGAATATTTATATTCTAATTATTAGAATATAATTTGGTACATTAAAGTCAAATTCAAAAGGTAAGCTAAAATATAGCAATAATAGATAGAAGTTTAATATTTTTTTAGTGTTTTATTAAAAAATTTAATTTAGTTTACGCCATGTCAAAGAAACGATGTTGGAATGACGATTATGTTCGTTATGGTTTTACATTTACAACGGAGAAGGATGGAACGCAGCGACCACAATGTATTCTGTGCTGCAATAAATTTTCAAACGCCAATCTCAAGCCGTCGAAACTAAATGAGCATTTTACCAAACAGCATGGTGGTGTAGATGCTGGCTATGATTTTGAAAGTTTGAAATCTAAACGAGTTCGATTTGATAAAAGTGGAACTATCACAACTTTTGGATTTATATCACACGAAAAGCCGCTGTTGCAAGCGTCTTATCAAGTTGCATATATCTGTGCCAAGAAGAAGAAACCACATACAATAGCTGAAGAACTTGTAAAGCCTTGTGCATTAGAAATGGCAAAAATAGTGTTGGGTACTGAAGCACAACAAAAGCTTCAACAAATTCCTTTGTCAAATGACGTAATCCGTACTAGAATTTCTGATATAAGTAAAGACATCTTACAACAAGTAATTGAAGATATTAAAGCTAGTAATGTCCCAGTGGGTATTCAATTGGATGAATCTACAGATGTTGAAAATTGTTCTCAGCTGATGGTGTTTGTACGATATGTAAAAGAAAAAGAAATTGTTGAAGAATTTTTGTTTTGTGAACCATTAGAATTGACTACAAAAGGAATTGATATATTTAATAAAGTCAAAGACTTTTTATTACAATATGAGATACCGATGAACAAAATAGGATCAATTTGTACTGATGGAGCTCCTTCCATGTTAGGCAAAAATTCTGGATTTGTAGCGTATGTAAAAAAGGAAGTGCCTCACGTTACAATTACCCATTGTATTTTACATAGACATGCGCTAGCTACAAAGACATTGCCTGAAAAATTAAAGAAAACATTAATCACTTCAGTCAAAGTTGTAAATTTTATCAGAGGTCGAGCTTTAAATCATCGTCTCTTCCGTGCTTTATGCGAAGAACTTGGTGCCGAGCATACTGTCCTTTTATTTCACACAGAAGTAAGATGGCTATCGCGTGGACGTATGCTAAATCGTGTGTACGAATTGCGAAGTGAAATAATGCAGTTTCTTAATAATCAAGGCAGTAGTTTAGCTGATGAATTCAGCAATAGAGATGCTATAATTCAGCTAGCGTATTTGGCAGACATATTCACGCACCTTAATGAATTAAATATTTCAATCCAAGGATTTGGAGTGAACACTATAACAGCGAAGTTGACTGCGTTTAGTCGAAAACTTTCAATTTGGATTAACCGTGTTGACAAGATAAATTATGCTAACTTTCCTTTGCTTGAAGAAGTTCTTGTTTCAGATGATGAAAGAAACAATATTACCACCGAAATTAAAGATCATTTGCAAAAGTTGAGCGAATCTTTTGAGGGATATTTTGCTACTGGAGATATAGATATATCAGAAAAATGGATATTAGATCCATTTATTTATAATCTGGACTCAATGGATGACAGTAATTTATTGAAAGATGACCTTGTTGAACTACGGACAAATGGACATAATCAAATGGAATTTGAAGCAGAGAATTTGGAAAATTTCTGGTGTGCTCAAGTAATGTCATATCCACGATTAGCTAAAATAGCGCTTCAGCATCTTGTTCCATTTGCCACAACATATTTGTGTGAGATGGGATTTTCGTCACTTGTGCATATAAAAACAAAAGCTAGAAATAGACTTAATGTTAGTAATGATATGCGTGTAGCTATTTCAAAAAAGATCCCCCGGTTTTCAAAAATAATTGAGGAAAAGCAACAACAAAAAAGCCATTAATAAAAACTTTGATAATTTATAATTGATTATTTCAGCTAACAATTAAAATTTATAAAATATTTGTTACGCACATAAAATTAATAAAAAATATGTTTTGCATAATGTTTGTTTTTTAATTTATATAACTCAATAATTTCTAGTAAGGGGTGCGAGAATATTGTTTGAAAATTTTAGGGGTGCCGGTAGCTAAAAAGGTTAAGAACCACTGCTTTAGATGGTGGTAACAAAGCATATTACCAATTCGTTATACTACAAGGTGAAAAAATACACATGTGTTTGTGTACGAATGAGAATGTACCTATTTGTTTTTGTGTGCATTTTGGACAAATATTTGGTTTAGCTTTAGTTCCCATATGAAAATCTTGGGTTCATGTTAGCAGAGCTTTGAAAAATGTAGTCTATTTGCAAAAAATAGTCGGCTTTTTCAAGCAAATGATCGATATCATATATTGATTTTTCAGAAATCTTTTTATCCTTCTACTCATTAATAGGCTTTATAGTTAATATTATGACAATATTTTCGCCATATTTAGTTTACAGTGAATTAGAAGCTTAATCAATCTGCAGGTGTTGGGCAGCCACCGAAAGTAACAGTTATTTTGAATTTTTTTAACAAAAAAAAAGGTGGAACTTATTCAAGTAAGTTTTGATCGTTGTGAACTAGTCTTTCAAAAAACAACTGTTATTTCTGTTCAAAAAAAAAAAAAAAAATTAAACAAGTCGATCTAGATCAGTGGTCGGCAACCTTTTGAATCGGAAGAGTTAAAAATTACAATTTACAAAATTTCAAAATTTTTTCTTGCCAACAATAAATAGTACTCGAATAAAGTTTTTTTTTATAAAAACTAAACTAATCTATTTATTCATAAGAAAAAATATCTATTTATTCATACTAGCAGATTCCAGCCCTCGAAATTCGAGTGCAAATTCTAGGAAATTTAATTTTTTCATGAAATAAAGATTAGGGTATGCTAATCAATTATATCCAATTCACAAATCAACACAAAAAAACAAACTCATTTTTATTACAAACACTTTAACAAATTTAATAAAGGATCCGCCATCTAACGTTTTTTTTTCAACTAGTGCTTATTTCGTGAATGGTAACACTTAGCTCATGTCTGATTTGACAGATAATTAGTTTTATCCTTTCGCTGAACGAATATGGTTGTGTATTTGCTTGAACAACGCTGGGAAATATTGCGGCATTACTTTGAAAATCATGGTAATGTTGCAGAATGTGTGCGAAAATTGCGTACGGATTTTGGAAGAAGAGAAGCACCGTCAGCTCCGTATGTTCGTTATCTTGCGAAAAAAGTGAAAGAAACTGGCATCCTCATCAATATCGTGAAAAGCCAAAAACAGTGCTTACACCCGAGAATATTGCTGCTGTGGCAGAAAGTGTGCGTGAAGCGCCATCAACATCAATTCACCGTCGTTCTCAACAATTGAACATTTCGGAGGCATCATTGAGACGAATTTTGCATAATGACCTTGGTATGACGCCATACAAAGTCCAATTGGTTCAGGAGTTGAAGCCAACTGACCATCCAATGCGTTTTCGCTTCGCTAAGTGGGCCTGCGATCGACTTACAGAAGATGCCGATTTTGCCAAAAAAAATCATCTTTTCAGATGAAGTTCATTTTGATCTTGGCGGGTATGTAAACAAGCAAAATTGTCGCATTTGGGGCACAGAAAACCCGCACGTATGCATTGAAAAGCCGATACACCCAAAACGAGTCACTGTTTGGTGCGGATTTTGGTCCAGAGGCATAATTCGGCCATTTTCTTCGAAAATGAGCAAGGAGTGGCCGTTACAGTCAATGACGATCCTTATCGGGCCATGTTGAACGAATTTTTGTTCACAAAAATTGAAGAGGAGGATATTGGCAACATTTGGTTTCAACAGGACGGCGCTACGTGCCACACAGCCGAAGCTACACTCGATGTTTTGCGCCCTGTTTTTGAAGATCGCATTATCAGCCGCAGAGCTGATGTCGTTTGGCTACCTCGGAGCTGCGATTTGACACCGTGTGACTATTATTTGTGGGGTACCCTCAAAGATAAGTGTTACGCCAACAAGCCAGAGACAATTGACGCTTTAAAGGACAATATTCGTGAAGCCATTGGTGAAATACAGCTGCACACAATCGATAATGTCCTTAAAAATTGGACCGATCGTGTAGGCTACTGCATGGCCAGCCGAGGCAGCCATTTGAATGACATTATTTTCCATTATTAACCAGAAGGATTGTACTTTCAAATAGAAAAAGAAATTTGAGATAATATTCAGTAGTTTTTTTTTATAGAATTTAAAAAAAAAAAAAGTTATTTGGCGGACCCTTTATAAAAAAATAAAAATAAAAAGATAAAAATAATAAAAAAATAAAAATAGATAGTAATAAAATAGAAAACAGAGACATTTTATATGTTGTTTATGACTTAATTTCGTTTTTTTCCGATCGCGAGTGGATAATGTTTTAATTTTTAATTGCAAAAAATCACCAAATTTTTCATGAAGTTTGAACTTTTGTCCACTGTAACTGCCATTTCTTGACTAATCTACACAAGCGACCCATGGTTTTTTTTAATAATTTTATTGTCTTTCATTAAAAAATAATCCGTATAATCCGCTAATATTTTTGATAATATTTGCATTTAAGTGCCATCATCTTTTTTAAAAACAAAAATAACGGTTATTTTGGAATATCTCGAAAACTGTTCTACTTTTGACCATTCTGACTCCATATTCAGACAATTTTACATAAAGATTAGGTGTCAGATACATATGGTCAAAAAACTGTCACGGTGTTATCTAGAATAAATTCTCTTTTCAACGATACAAAACATTTAGAACAGAATTCAGCGGTTGATTTATCGCCATTTTTGCTATAAGTTTGTTCTAAGGCCATATTTAATTTCATAGCCAAAGTAAAAGCTAAATCCATCTGTAGGCAATTTTATGGTGTAGAGTAACGAAATGACTAGTCCGTCAACCTGATGCCAATGAATTTTTATACCCTCCAGACGTCAGTGGCAGAGGGTTTATATAGGTTTGTCATTCCGTTTGTAACACATCGAAACACTAATTTCCGACCCCATAAAGTATATATATTCTTGATCCTTATCAGAGCTCGAGTCGATATAGCGATGTCCGTCTGTCCGTCTGTCTGTTGAAATCATGCTCATTCGCAAACAAAGCCATATAACTGGATAAGGTTACAATAATATCATTTGCCATAATTCCCAGCAGGTTGGTATTGAAAATGGGCTAAATCGGGCATCATTGTGATTAGATACGAGCAAAAATATGTAGATACCTCTAAAAAAAACATAAAACCCAGTGTGTTTGTTGTAACAGTTTATTGGTTGAACATAATAATTGTACAACAACATAAAAAAATGCCACAAAAATAATATGCATATATATTAACAATACCAAGAACACAGAACATAGCTCATGTTAGTAGTATTGCCACATATTTTTTTATCGTTATCACGTTATAATAAAAAAAATCGCCAATATGAAATAAAAAATGAAAACGAAAAATGGAAAATGTAAAATGGAAAATGAAAAATGGAAAATGGAAAATGAAAAACGAAAAATGGAGAATGGAAAATAAAAAATGGAAAATAGAAAATGAAAAACGGAAAATGGAAAACGAAAAATGTAAAATGGAAAATGAAAAATGAAGAATAGAAAATAGAAAATAGAAAATGAAAAATGGAAAATGGAAAATGAAAAAAAGAAAGTTGAGAAATGAAAAATGCAAAATGCAAAATGGAAAATGTAAAATAGAAAATGAAAAATGGAGAATAGAAAATGGAAAATGGAAAACGCAAAATGGAAAATGGAAAATGAAAAATGGGAAATAGAAAATGAAAACTGAAAATGGAAAATGAAAAATAAAAATAGAAAATGAAAATTGAAGAATTAAAAATTGAAAATGGAAAATGGAAATTGGAAAATGAAAATTGCAAAATGGAAAATGAAAACTGAAAAATTAAAATGGAAAATGAAATATGGAAAATGAAAATTGAAAAATGAAAAAGAAAATTGAAAAAAGGTATATGGAAAATGGAAAATGAGAATTGAAAAATGGGAAATGGAAAATTGAGAAATGAAAAATGGAAAATGAAAAATGAAAAATGAAAAATGGAAAATGGAAAATAAAAAATGAAAAACGGAAAATGAAAATTGAAAAATGAAAAATAAAAAATGAAAATTGAAAAATGTGAAATTAAAAATGGAAAATGAGAATTTAAAAATGGAAAATGAAAAATGGAAAATGAAAATTGAAAACTTAAAAATGGAAAATGAAAATTGAAAATTGAAAAATGGAAAATGAAAATTGAAAAATGGAAAATGAGAATTGAATAATTAAAAATGAAAATTGAAAAATTAAAATCGAAAAATGAAAAATGGAAAATGGAAAATGGGAAATGAAAAATGAAAAATCAAAAATAAAAATTAAAAAATTAAAAATGGAAAATTAAAATTTAAAAATGGAAAATGAAAATTGAAATATGGAAAATGAAAATTGAAAAATTAAAAATGGCAAATGGAAAATGAAAATTGAAACATGAAAAATGGAAAATGAGAATTGAAAAATAAAAAATTAAAAATGAAAAATGAAAAATGGAAAATGAAAATTAAAAATTGAAAAATTAAAATTGAAAAATGAAAAATAAAAATGGAAAACAGAAAATGAAATATGAAAAATGGAAACTGGAAAATGAAAAATGAGAAATGAAAATTTAAAAATTTAAAAATGAACATTGAAAAATGAAAAATTAAAAATGAAAAATTAAGAATGAAATGGAAAATGAAAATTGAAAAATGAAAAATGAAAAATTAAAAATGAAAAATGAAAAATGAAAAATGGAAAATGAAAATTGAAAATTGAAAAATTAAAATCGAAAAATGAAAAATTAAAAATGGAAAATGGAAAATGAAATATGAAAAATGGAAACTGGAAAATGAAAAGTGAAAAATGAAAATTGAAAAATGGAAAATGAACATTGAAAAATGAAAAATTAAAAATGAAATTTGAAAACTGAAAAATGGAAAATGAAAAGTTAAGATTGAAAAATGAGTAATGAAAGATGAAAAATGAATAATGGAAAATGAAAAATTTTAAATTAATAATTAAAACTTGAAAATAAAACTTAAAAATTAAAAATTGAGAATTAAAATTAAATATTAAAAGTTTAAGTTTCTATATTTAGTTTCTTACCTGTTATTATTATATTATTTTTTTTTTGTATTAAATGTAATGCAGATAAAAATAAAAAATAATTCAGTTAAAAATATATTAAAATTAGCTTATTTTTAATAATAATAATTTTTAGCCAAGAATCATTTGAATTTTTGTATTCGGAATTAATGTTTCAATATCGGCAAAAGCTTAAAAGTGGTAGCTATACTCAACATTAGGTGTAATATAGAGTTTAAGACTCAGGTGGAGGGTATCAAAAAATTCGGCACAGCCGAATTTAACACTCTTACTTGTTTTTTTTAAATTTATTTTTCACATTTGAAATTAAAAGCGAATAAAGTAAAGATTTCCTTTGAAGGTCTGTTTTATGTTTTATACGTGGGATTGAGAATATATGGAATAAAATGATCAAAATAAAGCTAAGAATCATATATTTTGGTGGCTATTTTTAAATGGATTAATGTAAAGTTTAAATTTAAAAATTATATACTCTTGAACGGTTAATATTAGAAAAAAACAAGTGTTTTTTAAATTAAGTTTTTTTTTTCCACCCACCTACACACAAACAATTATGTGTTCCATACAAACACACATACACCACCAGATAAAGATACTATGATGATGATGTGACACTTGTTTTATCTACAGCCCCATAATAAGTAAATATTTTGTTAAAAAGCCCACAGCATCAAAAAAAAAGCAAAAAAAAAACAATGCTAATATTTTTGTATGTTTGCAAATAGATACTCGCACTACACATTTTGAAAATATCTGTAGCTGTATCTGTAATTTATACGCCGTAGTTGGCAAAAAAAAAAATTATATTCGTATAAAATCCAGCTAGCAAGCCAGCCAGAAAACAAACAAGCAAAGCTGCTAAGCAATACAAGTTAGTAAATACATATGTTTGAAGGTATGTTTGCCGTCTGGTTGTCAGTCAGTCAGTTCGGAATTTATATTTTGTATGAGTAATACGACGATAACTATTTCACAGAGCTCTGGCCTTTACAAATGAGAGCTGCTAACTTACTTGTTATTTATTATACTTGGTTTATACAATACAATACAATACATGCATTTTAGTTCATATAACTGAAGCTACAGTTGATACTCGTACACACTCATACATTGACGTTCGCTCGCCTTTATTACTCAGTTTTGTAAGTGTGTGCTTGTTATTTGGCCTTAATGCGAGTACTATATACACAGAAAATAAAACTCCCTCCACAACTGGTTTGGGGCACAAGTTTTTTCGTATTTTTATTTTTTTTTTTGGTTGGACCAATAAAAATTTCCATTTAGGGAACTGTGCCAAAGCACTAAGACGCGAAAAATTTCTTTACGATCAGCGTCTTCGTGCTAAAGTTTTTTCTGTTCCTCGGGGCAGTAAGAGCTTTTGATCGTTTGTTAAAAGACTAAAAATAATGCTAGTTCTGCTATTTCAACTCTTATAATGAATGACCAAATATTCACTGACCCGGTTGATAAGGCTAACCTTATTATTTTGAACATTTCGAAAAAATTTTTGCCGGATAGTGATCAACCACTTCCCGAACTTGAAAGGTTAACATGTACTATGGCTAAAATATTCTTCCGAGCTCGTGCAGTTAAAAAGGTTCTTTCGGATCTCAACGTAAATAAGTGTCCGGGGCCGGATGGTATACCGGCACTGGTGCTGAAACAGTGCTCTTCGACGCTAGCTAGTCCATTGGCCAACCTTGTCAGTCTTTCGTACCGTGCAGGAGTCTTCTCTCTTACTAGAAGGTGGATAATGTCCAACCAATCCCTAAAAAGCGTGAGGCTAATAATCCTGAAAACTACCGTCCAATTGCAACCTGCGCTGCGTTCTCAATTTTGTGAACTATCTAGAGGCCAACTTACTTTTTAATGATAGACAGATGGCTGCCGTAGAAATCGTTCTACGGGACTAGAGATGGGCGCGTGAGTGATTTTCAGCTCAAGGCACACACGCTCACGCTCCAAAATTTTCCGTTCACGCACAGTCACGTTAAACAAAATATTTAAAGCTCACGTCACGCGCGCTCACGGCTGCAAATTTCTGGATCACGCACGACTCAACGCAAATTTCAAAAAGCGTTCAATCCATCTTTTTTTTATGGAAGAATCTTTGTATTATTATTTATATAATTACATAAAAACTTATTGTTACAACTTATACAAGAAATGTATTTGTGTATAAGAGCGTTGATACACATTAAAAATGAAAAAATTATATTCTTTTAATAAGAGCTAAATTAAAGAAAAATTAACTGTAATATAAAGCACTGCATTGCAATTGCTTACATATTTTTATTTAAAAATAAAAGCTTGTCTACATTTTCACTGATTAATTGGGTCCTGCGTTCTTCTAAAATGCGTCCCGATACTGAAAAAACTCGCTCGCTTGTTGCAGAGCTTGCAGGAATATTCAAAATATGTCGAGCAACAGCTTTTAAACGGGGTAAATCAATGACATTTGTCCAAAATGCCATGATATCATTTCCACACGTTTTATTTAAATAAATATTTATTTCATCCAACTGGCTTCCATCACTTTCTCTTACATTGAAGGAATCTGTGAACTCCAAAAATAGATCGTCTTTTGAAGTAGATGGACCTAAATGTCTTTCCGAATTTTAGACTGCATTAGATGTATTTTCATTAAATATATCCATCAAGAAGTTAACAGTAGTAATTACATTGGTCCGTTCTTCGTTACTCATAAAATGAAACTTTTTATAGGGTGGATTCAAAAAAAGGGCTACACGGCTGATGTCATTAGGTGTTAACCGTTTAAGCAGTGCTCTTTCTGTTTTCATTTTTAGCTCAGTTATAACAGTTGAATCGTTTAAGGAGGCTTCGCAATGTTTTTTAATTTTCTCAAAGACTAAAACTGTTTCATTTATAGTAGGAAGTGTATCGGAAGAAAGTCGTTCCGAGCATTCTTTAAAAATTCCGAGAAAATTTAAAACTTTTTGAAGTAAGCCTTGATCAATTTTACCCAACCGATAAAAGCTCACTTCTTTTGTTAAGTATCTCCTGCTTTTCTCCATATGACTCATCGATGCTTTGTAACATGATAAAAATCGAATTCCAGCGAGTTTTCACGTGCTGTTTCAATGATTTCGTCAGCTTAGTATTCAGCTGGGATCGTTTGAAAAATTCGACTATCTTTTTCGATTCGAAAAATAAGACCTTGATGTCCTCAATTGGATCATTATTAAGAACATCTTCCATAAGAAGGTTGATATTGTGACATGCACAGGAAAGACGCTTGTATGATCTAAAGGCTTTAACAACATTAGCTCCATTATCTGTTACGATAAAACCATTTTCCAATTTTTGTTCAATTTTAAACTCCTTTAAAACTTCAATAACAGCTCTCAGAATATTTTCGCCAGTTTTTTTATCGTCAGGAAATTCTCGCGTGGCAAGTGGCAGTGACAGTCAATACCCAATCTTCATTAATGTAATGAGCGCTCAAAGTGAAGAAGCTGCGTTATTCTCTAAGTTATTCTCTTGCAAAACTGTTGAAAGTACTGCTTTGATTTTTTCATATTCAGCAGGCATTGTGGTCCGCACTAGTGTCCTTCTGGATACCAATATGTCTTCAATATTTTGTTTGCCATACTTGGCTCCAATGTCAATCAAAGCTTGACCAAATTTCCTGAATCCGGAACCTACAAAACAGAATTTCAGCTGCATACTTTAAAGCTTTTTAAAAATTTTTACAAACCTTCCGTAACACAAAACGGGCGCAAGTCTTTCGTTACAAAGCCGAGTTGATGCTGCGTAATTTCAGCCTTAGATTGTATCGGTACCTTGCGTAGAGAAAACGTGTCCATAACATTTGTTGTTGTGTTTCTTGCGATTGTCAAATTATTACAGGAGTGGCGGATCAAACTGCCAGTGCCAAATTTGGATGAATATGATAGAATTTCCCTGCATTTGTTGCACTGAGCAAAGTCAAGCTGCTTTCCCTCGTAGTTGACTGCACGGAAATCACTCCAAACATTGCTTTTGGTGTTATTTGGTAAGACGAACTCATACCGTGAGTCCTTAGAATTGATCTTTAAATCATTTTCTATTTCAACCTTTAATTTTTTCGTAGAAGACATTTTGGAATGCTTTTACACTTTTGTGGCGCAGCCAAAAGAAAAAAAACTTATGATATGAAATGACATTAATCAGCTGCTACGCAGTGATGCCAAACCTGCATATTTCATTTGTCTCTTGGCAGTTGATAATACGTATACAACAATGGCATGCCACTACTGGCATGTGTAAAGGCAGGGTAAAGTAATGCTTGAAAGTTGAATCACGCATGTACACACACGGACACTTACAAATATATCACGCTCACGCATGTTCACGCGAAAATTATTTCACGTGCGTGCGTGATCACGCGTGTCACGTAAAATTCACGTCACGCGTGAATCGATCCATTCACAATTTTGGTGAAACTAAAGTGGCTGCTCTGAACATTTCCAAGGCATTTGATCGCATGTGGCACGGTGCATTGATATCAAAGCTTATTGCATTTGGGGTCGGTATAGACGTCTCTCGATTTATATAGAGTTTTCTCAGAGACCGAACAATACGTGTTGTTATTGATGGGGTCTCATCTAATGAGTTTCAGCTTAACTCAGTGGTACCCCAAGTTCTGTTCTTTTTCCTTCTCTTTTCCTTATTTTTCTGAACGACCTTCTTAGCCATACCTTCAATTCTATATACTCCTTCGCAGATGACAGCAACATTTTTCCTTCAATTGTAACCCAAGCCTTTTGGAGGTTGGGGGCAAAAGGTAGACATTGAATGATACTTTTAATCAAGACCTTTTTATCTCCGAGTGAGGCAAAGCGAATAGGGTTGATTTTAATGAGCAGAAGACACAATGTTGTTTGTTGACCCATAGGGCCATGGATTCAACAATGTCATCTGTATGTAAGGGTGGTATAGGTATTAAGGAATCGGATACTCTTGATGTTCTAGGCATAAAAATTCAATGCGATGTTCGTTTAAACGAGCATGTTTTTCAAGTGGCGAAAGAAGCATTCAAGTGTTTTGGTTTTCTAAAACGGTGCAAAAATAACTTCAGTCCTTCCGATCTCCTTAAAATCTATACCACTTACATCCGACCAAAAATGGAATACAACTTCCATATATGGGCAGAAGCTTCAAAGTCTATTTTGGAGCTACTGGACCGTGTACAAAGGAGGGCTCATTAATGACAATAGGGTATCCAACTCTATTGTTTTATTGGAACATCGTCGAAATGTGGGTTGTAAATCACTGTTCTATAGATATTAACATGGGAAATGTTCTTCTGAGATTAGCGCACTTAATCCAAGAGGCCGAGTTCCAGTTCGCTCTACTCGCTTCTCGAGTAGATCACATCCGTTTGTAGTCCGTGGTCCAGTTGGCCGCACAACTAGCCGAAGGTGGAATAAACTCGCCATACAAGTCATTCCTGACAGTTACAATCTAATAAAATTTAAGTTTAATGAGCGCAAACACTACTCCCTCTTTCCTCCTTCCCATTACATATTTTCCTGAAATCAACACATCCCTTAGGTGTGGGTTAATAATAAAAAAGGGGGGTTAAAAATGGAAAATGTTTATTTGAAGTTTGTTAATTTTTTACATTTTCACAGAAAACGCATTCGTTGCGATAACCAAATTTATTTCCAACCGAATTGTATTTGTTGTGACAACTTTATTTTATTTTCCAAATCCCGTTCTGAGTTCAATGCAATCGTTTTTTTTTTTTTTTTTTTTTTGTAATTAATTCAATTGTATGAATTGTCGCAATTAGTTTAAGCAATCGAATTTGTATCTCGAATATTGATTGTACCAACCATTTATCGGGATTACCTTGTAACCTATAATATTAATAGGCTAGGCGATTTCTTGTGACCGCTGTTTTGTTCTACCGTTTTATCCCGATTTCGACCAAACGTATATTATTTGAAAGGTATTTCTTTTTAGCCGTTTTGCAGATTTACACATTTTTAAAATTTTTCCTTTATTTTGAGTGAATTACATTTAAAGTTGCTACTAACACATACATAAAATTATAAATATGCTATGTGTGTTTTATTAAATTTGTTAATGTTTTTTTTAATGAGTTTGTTATATTCATTCACAATAATAATAAACCATAAAAGTGTTGGTTTGTGATTTGGCTAAGTTGAAAAATAAAGGTGCCTAGAAATTGCACTCGAATTTCGAGTGCTGGAATCTGCTAGTTGTAATAAATGTAACAACCATTTATCGGAATTACCTTTTTCAAAATGCAAAAGAAATTTTAATTGCAGTTATATAACACTTATTTATTTTTAGATAATCATTGAGAAAAAAAATTAATATCTATACTATTAACAGGCTAGGTGATTTCTTGTGATCGATGTTTTGTTCTACCGTTTTATCCCGATTTTGACCAAACGTATATTATTTGAAAGGTATTTCATTTTAGCCGTTTTGCAGTTTTACAGATTTTAAATTTTTTCCTTTATTTTGAGTGAATTACATATAAAGTTGCTACTAACACATACATAAAATTATAAATATGCTATGTGTGTTTTATTAAATTTGTTAATGTGTTTGTAATAAAAATGAGTTTGTTTTTTGTGTTGATTTGTGAATTGCCTATAATTGATTAGCATACCTTTGGGTCTTTATTTAATGAACAAAATAAAGTTTTCTAGAATTTGCACTCGAATTTCGAGGGCTGGAATCTTCTAGTATAATATAATAACTTACATGATAATCAGTGAATTAATGTAAGAGAAATATTAGAAAAAATTGAAGACAGCACTAGATGGAGTAGCGACTTGTTCATCTTCAGCATCCTTCTGCATATTACTTCAACTCATGCTTAATTAACTATTTAACTCAACATTTGAAAGAAAAGAACACGAGGAATGTTTTTTCTTTTATATACGAGAGTTACTACGAACATTCTGCGTTTTTAAAATTTTTAGCTTTCTCCATCTGTCTTAAATTTTTTTTCAATATTTCTCTTACATTACAAAAATTATTATCTTTTCTTTCATTAGAAAATGTATATATGATCTCAAACCGAACAATAAATAACTATTTATTTTAACACAGATCAACAATACATAACACTACATACGACACATGAGGTACAATGCATTTGTGATTAATCTGTTAAGATTTCACATGCCATTACAGTTCCATCTAGAGCACAATGGCATGTTAGAAAATGAAAGCAAGAAGAATTCTGTGGATACATCATAATCAGATTAAGCATTAATCAGACTTAGCAAAAACGGCACATTCAACATGGTTCTACTGCTTTTGAGTGCTGGCGCTTTAATTAACGCTAATCTACTGGCAAAAGATGGCATATTTGTTGCCAGATTCCAAGAAAGACACCCCAAACAGAACAGAAGAAATTGTTTTTGAATAGATTCAATATGATCTATGAGCCATATTCAAATAGGTCTTACGAGGGATGTATATAACTGTTTAGTGATTAGGGATCAGTAAATTCCTTGGCCCATCGCTTAATAAAATCAAGTACGCCTCTAGCTTTATTGACCGTCATATTAATGTGAGAAATGAAACTCAGTTTTGCATCAAATAAAATACCCCGGTAGGTGAGTAGGTAGCGTGCTCGCCTACCATGCGGGGGTCGTGGGTTCGATTCCTTCCAGAGACTTTGGTCTGTCGCTGCAAAAAAAAAAATGTACACACTACTCACTCTTTCCTCCTTCTTATATCTATATCTTTCCTGAGATCAACACAATGCACTGTATCTGTAGGGGGCATCCCCTGAGTGTTGATTAATAAAAAAAAAAAAAAAAAAAGAAAAAAAGGTATGAACTGCTACCAACGGTTGTCCACCCAAGGAGTAGTTTACATTTATATAGTTTCTTCTTGAAAATCAAACGACGCTAAAGTCGGTCCATAAAGCATTAGTTTGTTTACTATTTACAAATCCTCGGTTAACTAAAGTTGTTAATTGCAAAAGATTAATTACAGTTGAGCAACCCTTCCGAAAGCCATGCTGAAACGGTATTATTATTAAACTAAGTTTGGCAATTCCTTTATAGTTTTTTACATCAGATTTACAACCGGATTTAAATAATGGAATAATAAATGAATTTCTCCAGCAATTAAGGAAAGTAACCATATTTGATGGATGTGTTAAATATGATGGTCAAAGGAACGGATAAACTTTCAGCACAATATTTTAAAAGACAATTGGGAACACCATCCGGTCCTTGGTTAAATGAAGTTTTTAATTCTTTAATTCACGTGTAACGTCAACAAGTTCAATAAATGGTAAAAGAATAATTTGATCTGAAGCAATATCAAAAGGATGACAACTAAACTATTGGGCATCTGAATAAGTTGTAGCAAAAAAAGTCAGCGAACATGCTACTTATAGCAATATCATTAGATTCGTAGTTTTGAAATTTCATAACAGGCGGAAATTCGTGAGATCTTCTTTTAGAATGTACAAAATTGTGGAACGATTTTGGATTCAGCTTGAAATTAGTTTTAATTTTATTTATATAAATATTGTAAAGATCAGTATTTAATATATTGTACTCAGTCCGGCAAATAGAATATTTTCCGTAATCAGTAAGACTACAAGTTTCCCTGTACATTTTGTAAAGTTTATTTTTTTATTTTTTGTAATCGAACTCCAAGGACTATAAATTATCCATAATGCAATAAATGGTTTTATAGAATGTATCAAGCAATATTAAAGTGTATTATTGGTAAAAACAACAATTCGTATCCAACGATTTATCAAATCATAATTAGATTGCTTAAAACAAAATACTTTCTCACTTTTTACAAGTTGTTTGTGGACATGAGAAAGAGGAAACGGACATCTTATTTCAACAATGGGATGGTGAACTTTTGAACCGATCAAAATATTTAAGTAATTTTTTTTTAATGGATAGATATTTAGTTCAGCTTGACTTTTTAAGGAATTCTAGGTCAAAGTTGAACTTATAATTTTTTTTTAACTTTTAGAGTGAAATATGTGTTTATTATTTTTTTATTTAATATTTGGATTTTAAATTATAAACATTTTTTGTAATAATGGGTTTTTTTAATGTTACACTCAAAAAAATTTTTAAACTAAAAAAAAAAAATAGTAAAATCAACTGGAGATTTCAAGTCATTGGATGGACTCCAATCACCTAAATTACCATCTCCAAATCGCCGTAAGTCACCCAGATTCATGAATAGAGAAAACCCTGATGATACTACTGCTTCTTCAACCCATACAACTCTGAACTCTGCAAATATGCTTACGACAATTACTTCTCCTTTGATGCCTCAAAATGCTGTCCTACCATCTTTTAATAAAGCATCATCGATACTTACTACTGATAAAATACAATCTTTTCCAAATACTGCTCCCTTGATGTCTAAAACTGCAATGCTACCATCTTTAAATAATACGTCCTTGACGCCTACAACTGCTATTCCACCATCTTTAACTAATGAAGAGGCGTTACCGAAACAACTAAAAGTAATACCGCCAAAAAAATCTATTTTTATTTCGCGTCTTTCTTCGGATACCTCCACTGATGACATTAACTATTATATAAACTCTAAACTAAGTTATAAAGCTGATGTTATGATATATAAATTTTCCTATTCCGTACCAAGAAGGATTACATCTTTTAACATAACCGTTCCGTTCGATCTTTATGAGCAAATCGTTAACCCTGGTTTCTGGCCTGCGAATACTTTAGTTCGTGAATATGAATTTAAAGAAAATCCACGGAGAAACAACATTGCTGAGCTTCCGCCCCGACATCGAATAAATGAAAATACGAATTTCAACATTAATTCAAAAAACTAGATTCTTTACCCGTTGAAAGACTAATCATTATGTATCAGAATGTTCGTGGTTTAAATACTAAAATGTCTAATCTACTAGTTAACAGTTATGATTTTAATTTTCATGTTATCATCTTTACTGAGACATGGCTGAAAGATAATGTTTTTAATTCTGAGTTACTATGTAACAATTATCAAATATATAGATATAACAGAAACGATCGTAATGGTGGTGGTGTTTTAATTGCTGTATCATGCCTGTTTGCTTCCGAATCTCTTCAATCTGAATCTTCTCCAAATATTGAGTTTGTCAGTGTAATGATAAAGCTTAATTATAAAATCATTTTCATAACCTGTTCGTATATACCTCCTAATTCTCCCGAAGAAATATACCTTGAACACGTTCAGGCCATCAAATCAGTTGCTCAACGTGCTAAACCTGAGGATTTAATTTTTGTTGTTGGAGATTTTAATTTACCATCTATAATATGGAAAAATTCGCCTGATGCTCCGGATTTTATTCCAATTAAATCTTATAACTGTGATGATTTAATATTGAATGAGATAGTTGATCTTAGTCTTTACCAGATGAATGGCGTATTTAATGACTACGGTAAACTGCTAGATCTGGTATTTACAAATAATCCAGAAGATTGTATAATAACTCGCTCTGATCCTATCACCTTGCCGGAAGATCGCTTTCATCCAACTATTGAAATTAGCTGTGTTTTGCCTACTTTTGGTGGATCCAATATTCGTATTAATAAAGATAAAGTTTTTTGTTTTAAACAAACCAACTATAGCAAATTGATTGATCTAATTTCTAACACTAACTGGAATAATTTGTTGTGCCATACCTCTATTGATTTAATGGTGGAGGTCTTTTATGGAACTATGTATTCTTTTATGGATGAATGCATCCCAAAGCGTTCTGTCTACAAACGAACTGGCCCGCCTTGGAACTCAAAACAACTATCAAGATTAAAAAATTTGAAGAACAAGTATTATAAAAAGTATAAAATTTTTGGTTCTCTTGTATTTTTTGAAAAATACTCCATTCATCGTGCCGAATATAATATTCTTAACAATTATTTATACAAAAACTATCTAAACAAAATGAAGGAAGATTTCAATCGTGATCCTAAAGCATTTTACAACTTTGTTAATTCAAAAAGAAAAACTACTGGTTATCCATCTGTAATGAAATTTGACGATATCGAATCTAGTGATGATACTGTAATAAGTAACAGGTTTGCAGACTTTTTTGCTAGTACATATTCTGTTGCTCAATATTGTTCCAACAGCTATTCATATCCAATAAACACAAATCAAGCTATATCTTTTCCCCTAATCGATAAGGCAGAACTTGTTAATAGCCTGAAGAAACTTAAAGTTTCATTTACTCATGGACCTGATGGAGTACCTAGTTCTATACTCAATTATTGTGCTACTTCCTTGGCAACACCACTGACTCTCTTGTTTAATGCGTCAATAAAAAACGGTTATTTTCCAAAATTTTGGAGAGCTTCTTACATCATTCCATTATTTAAATCTGGAAATAGATCGGATGTTTCTAATTACCGTGGTATTGCTAAACTTAGTGCAATCCCTAAGCTTTTCGAGAAATTTATTACAGATTTTTTGTGCTATCACTCATCGTCAATTTTGTCACCATTTCAACACGGATTTCGGAAAGGATGCTCTACCGTTACAAACGTGCTTCATTTTACGACAATAATTAATGATGGTTTTGTCAAGAAAAAACAAACAGATGCAGTATACACCGATTTTAGTAAGGCTTTCGATAAAGTAAACCATAACCTTCTACTGATCAAATTGGATTTATTAGGTTTAACACCATTAAGCCTTAAATGGATAAAATCATATCTTTCTGATAGAACACAACGTGTAATGTATAATAATATGTCATCTAAAGATATTACTGTGACTTCTGGTGTTCCTCAAGGCAGCCATCTTGGACCAATTCTTTTCTCCCTTTTCATCAATGATCTTCCAAAAGTGATAAATTTTTGCAACGTTTTAATGTACGCTGATGATGTTAAAATTTTTTTAAGTTACTGTCAACATAATGATCATATTCATCTTCAATCAGATCTCAACAATTTCTTTTCGTGGTGTAACCGTAACCTAATGGAACTAAATTTGAAAAAATGTAAATGTATGCGTTTTTCTAGAAATAATGTTTTTCCTGCTAACTACTTTTTGGGCGGATATCAGCTTGAACTTGTTGATACTTTTCTGGATTTAAGGATTCTACTTGATCCTAAATTAAACTTTGTATCTCACGCCACCATGACAGTTAATAAAGCTAGAGGTACACTCGCCTTTATTAAAAGATGGGCAAAAGAATTTATTGATCCTTACGTAACCAAACAACTTTTTACATCTCTTGTAAGACCTATTTTAGAATATGGGTCAATAATATGGGATCCCTTCTATAACATTCATATTCAACGAATCGAGTCTGTACAGAAACAATTTCTACTCTTTTGCTTACGTGGCTTACCTTGGAATTCTGCAATTAATCTACCTTCATACGTTGATCGACTAAAATTAATAAAATTACCTACTTTGGAAAGCCGTAGGACTATGCTAAAAGTGACATTTATGATCAAACTAATTAATGGTGAAATCTGTTCTGACTTTCTTGTCAACAATATAACTTTTAATGTTCCTCAACGAGTATCACGCCAATTCCAACCACTCTTTGTTAAATCTTTTCAAAACAACTATGCTCTAGCTGATCCTTTTAGAAGAATTTGTTGTGTTTATAATAATCTTTATCAATTAATTGATTTTTCGTTGAACACTGATGTAATTAAGCATAATATCATTATTTTCTTAAATTCCTAACTATTTGTTTTTATTCTTAAATCATTTAATTGTTTCAATATATGTACATATGTAATTATATCATTTATACAGGTCTGTAAGGATTTATTCCATTGACCTAATAAATAAATAAATAATCAAAATTACTGAAAAATTAGAAATTTTTTGTTGTCAAATTTTCAAATTTGTTTACACTCAAAGAATATTTACACTTAAAAAAAAAACGTTAATAATATTATCTAAAAATCTTGCTATTACTACAGAAAAATTTATTATTTTTTGCTGTCAAATTTGATAGTTTTAAAAAACATTTAAAAAATAAAAACTGTAAGAGATTTTAATAGCATTTGTAACACTGGGAGGTTCTGTTTATTATTATTTTTTTTACTAATACCATGTTTTTTTTTCGTACTTAAATAACAATGAAAGGCAATTATAATTATTATTCATTTGACTCAAATATTGATTGCAAATATTCCATATTTTGTTCTGTGTTATTTCCGTTCTTTAAGGCCAGTATACACGATCAAAATGCTTGACGTCAAATTCATGTATGTGTGCTTGAAGCTTTGAACATACACGGTACTGCATAGCACTTCAATCATTCATTTGGTTTTTGATTTTGTGATGTGAACATCATGCCGGTAGCGGACGATACACTTGTCACCATTTTGGCAGTGTGATTAAAAGCAAAAGAAAATTAAAAAAGAAGAAAAAGAGACGTATATGGATGAAGGGGTGGTTAAAAAAAGGAATTCATTTACCCACGAAAATTTAACTTAAGCTTCCAGCAATTCTAAAATATTTTTCCTTTCATCCGGCATCTCCTCACAACCATTTGCTTGAAAGTCACATTAAAAATGAGAACATGCTTGATCAATCAACGATATACACACATCAAATTTGTACGTCATGCAAGCAGAAAATCTAAATTTTTTGATTTTGCTTCAATCATCGTCGGTGTGACACATACAAACACATTTTCACTAATACCACCAAAATGCAGTTCAATCATTTTGACCGTGTATATCCCGCTTTAGTCGTTTTTTGACTTCTTCATCTAAATCCCGATGTTCCACTTTCCATTGATTTCGAATACTGGAGATGAACGGATCTGACGTTGCCAATAATATATTAAATAAATCTTCATTTGTAGAATTTCGTGAAATGTTTCTAGTATTGTGCTCTCTATAAAATCTGTAATCCTTATTCCTTTTTTCCTGAGCCTCCTCTGATAGATCTCCAAGTGGCACCAAATGATATTTAATGACATCTTCTCTATGATAAAAGATTTTGTGAACTGTTGCTTACATATTTCTCCATGGGTAGTTGGTTGTATATATTTTTGCAGTTTCCTTAGCATAATCCCCAAATGTTCTAGAGTCAATTTCTTCATTGCACGCAAGTACTTCTAGGATTATTTTAAATCTGAAAATAAGGTTTAAAGCCACTCCTGTTATTTCAGATGCTGTTTCTGGATCTGAAAATAATCTTCTTGCGGTATTGCCATCATTTGTATTGCCTGACCCTTGTTTTGGCTGATCTATAATCAATCCAAAATTTGCGATATTCATATTGAACATGTTTCTTTTTTGACCTTCTTAAATCTTTGTTTGTTTCGATGTTTCTTATTGATCCTGAAGACGCAAAATCCAAATCATAACTGATTTTTAGTATGTGTTCCATAAGTCGTATTCTTGCATGTAGTGGTGATATTCCAAATTCATATGCATCGATATTATCTAATGATTTTGTCGGGACTTGGTTTAATTGGCTTGATGTTGCTTGGCATATAATGCAGCTGGATGCAGCCTTCGTGTTAGTCAAAGCCTGACCTACTTTTCCATCTATCATTGTCAACACTAATTGGTAGCTTACTTCAATTTGCTGCCCACCTAACTGTAATTGTAATGGCTGTAGTGTTGCATTTGGGCCTTGATATCACTAACTTCTTTGTTAATGGCATCACGAGTTTCTTTTTTGAATTCAAATTTGATTGACCTGCAGTATTTCGTAGAAGATGGTGTCTCATTTTTCCAAATATCCATTGTTTGCGTTGTACTAGTCGGAGGCTTTGAATCTTCCAAAATCTTTTTCAATCGCAATCGTACAAATGATACCATGAACATGTCTGAGTCCGAAATATTTTCACATACTACTTGTTTGTATTGTTTCTGTCCCGAAGAACCATTACATCCCCATTTACACAAAAAAGAATTAGCTTTGTGTTTCCATATTTCTTTAACTCATTTCCTTTTATTGATTGAAGCAAGCGTTCGGCTGTATGTTCAAGTAGAGATTGTAGTTGTACCTCTGCCGAAATTGGAGTGATTGTACTAGTGTCCTTTGATGGCAAACGGTCCATTTTAGCAGCGGTTATGTGATGATATGCTGGATACATATTTGAGCCTTTTTCAATCGCACGCAATCTGAGCTGAATATATTGCTATTTTGTTAATTTCAAATCCAGAAATAATGATAATGCCTCCTCATTTGTGAACTGCATCGCTCGGAGTTGGTATACTTTTAAGAATCCGTTTTGTTCTCACTGGTCTAGCTTTAACAACTTTTTCAATGATATCAACTTTTGTTAATTGGTTCTGTGATCGTAATTGATGTAGGAAAGATTCTTTTATATTCGTTAAGTTGGCCTTCTAACCAGTTTGCACTTTTTATATAAAAATTTTGTTTACTTTAGCTCACTTCTTTGTAGCGTTTTTTTAGTGCTTTGACGAAATTAGATAATTGCTCTTGTATTTCGGTGCTACCCGAATTTAAGTTTAATTTTATTTTAAGGTGACTAAGAACATATTCCTGGTTTTTGTTTCTAAAATGCTCTTCGGCCAGTTCTTTATAACTGAAGCTCTCCATATTTTTCTGAATATTTTAATTTGCGACTGTTATTGTTGAAATATATTAGAGCAATTGAGTTTGTATTCAAATGTCGCTTCTTATAAGCCTTCTCATAAGCCATCATACTATGTTTCTAGGTAAAATAAAAAGAAAATAGCATTAGTGCATTACTACCTAAAATAATATATAAAAAAACCCACTATAGAAATGAATTACCTGTGTGTGTTTTCTTTACTACTTGCTACTTTCTTTACTACTTGTTAGGTAAAATAAAAAGGTATAAAAAAGGTACGATAATAAAAAAAAACTCAGGTTACTAATGAATTACATACTCTGTGTATTGACATTCTTACTTACAAATATATTATGGTAATAGAACAAATAATGACTATTATAAGCTATAAAATAACTAAAGCACAAATTTAATACACCATTGTATACGGGTTCTTATAGGGCTGTTTAAATTATCGTAATTTGATTTTTTTTTAGAGTAATTTCATTAAAATGAAAAAAGTGTTCTACCCACCGGTCGTCACGGGTGCAAAAGTATATTTAGGGTTAAAGAGGACAGTTTCACCTTTCTCCGGGTGGTATACATTTCTTGTTCCCTTTTGTTTCCTAGAAGTTCTATTCCACTAAAGTTGAAATTTGAGAAAAATATAGTAGTTTCATAAATTCTTCATAACGCCCCTAATATTAAACGCTAGAGCTGTGACCACTTACAACAACTAAAGACTATAATCCTACCAACATTATAAAAATAAGACCGCAGGTCATTATCGATGATAGATTGCGAGTAGTAACCATTTATTTTTGATAAAAAACAAAAAATTAAAAAAAAGTTGAGTTTGACAGCATGCCACGCCCACAATTAGCAATAGTTTAACCTATTTTTTTGGCTACCTTAATCTGGATATATTAGCTACAAAAAGGCGTTAAAATTTAAAAAATCGGTGACAAAAAAAATTAGACTTTTGGCCAATGAAATCAAAATTTCAGCCACAGTGCGCCGTCAGGGAACACCAATTAACGAAAGCCATCCTGATATAAACTTATCAAATAAAGTAACGAAATAACGTTTTCGCTTAACCAACAATATTCTATAAACAGAGTGTGTTTGTATGCCGATACAAAACGCTACAAACATTAAAGCAAACATATTCGTACACGTATGCATCATAGTACAACATTTCGCTTGCTAAATACACGCGATTGATAAGATTATAAATTGAAATGGAAACTGAACATTAACTATACTCTATCTACAACACAACGACGATATTACGACACTATTGTCGTATTGTATTGTCTGACATTTTATACTCGTACACTTGTGTACACACAAACGTTTATGTGAGAAATACTCGTACGTAAGTACATACGTACGATGCATTCATTGCTACATTATAAAGTTTCGTTTTTTTTTTTAACAGATACGAATGTGTTATAGCAACATTTAAGAACGAGTATACTGCGAGGTGTATTCAATCAGGCCAATAAAAGTATTAAATCTTTAAATCGATTTTCAATTGGCTTAAACATATTGACGAAGTTATTGGAACATTTTGGTAGTCTAGTTTAAAATGAAATGACATAGAATATGTAATTAAAAAAATTTTTATACAGTTTATACAGTCACTCACAGTCATATACAGTCACTGATGCAGTCATAGTCAATTTAAGAACAATTTCAGATATATCGGAAATTATTGCCAATAGAAAAAAAAAGGAAACGCAAGTCAATAACATTATTAAATTGAAGATTTTCACTTCTTGTTGTATACATCAACATTCAGGGGATGTCCCCTATTAATGCAATGCACTGTAATGATATCAGGAAAATATGTTATTGGTAGGAGGAAAGAGGGGGAAGTTTTTGTGGATATTTGACTTAAATTTTTCTATATTGAAAGTGACAGGAAAGACCTCATACGGCTTGGTTATTCTACATACGGCTTGTGCGGCTACTTAACAAATTTTCGCGGTAATGCTTTATACGATCCACTGGACAATAGACTGAAAATGGATGTTATCTACTAGATGAGCAAGTGGTGCGTAGAAAAAACCCGGGCTCTAGGGAATGAGTTCACTTACCTCAGCAGAACACTTCCCATTCCCATAATACAGTGTAACACAACCAACATTCCGACGATGCTCCAATGTGTCAATAGCGGTGGTTACCCAACTGTCAATGATAAGCACCAAACGCCCTACTTTGCACACGATCCACAAGCTTCAAAATAGACTGTGAAGCCTCTGCCCATATATGGGAGTTTTATTTCTTACATCGATTTGGGAAACCTAGGCACTTGAAAGCTTCTTTCGACAATTGAAAAATGTGTTAGTTCCAACGGACATCACATTGAATTTTCATGCCCAGATAATCAAGAGCGTCTGATTCGTCAAAACACTCAGGCGCCAAAAGTTTCTTTACGATCAGCGTCTTCGTGCTAAAGTTCTCTCTGCTCCCCGGGGTAGTAAGAGCTTTTGGTCCTTTGTTAAAAGGGTAAAGAATAATGCTACTTCTGCTATCCCAACTCTTTTAATGAATGACCAAATATTCACTGAACCGGTTGATAAGGCTAACCTCTTAGCTGAACTTTTTGCAAAAAACTCGTTTTTGCCGGATAGCGATCAACCTCTGCCCGAACTATGCCTAAAATATTCATTCGAGCACGTGCAGTTAAAAAGGTTCTTTCGGATCTCAACACTAATAAGTCTTTGGGACCGGATGGTATTCCAGCACTGGTGCTGAAACAGTGATCTTCGACGCTAGACAGTCCATTGGCCAACCTTTTCAGCCTTTCGTACCGTGCGGGAGCTTTCCCTCTTGCTGGAAAATTGCTAATGTCCAATCAATCCCTAAAAGTGTGCGGCTAATAACTCTGAAAATTACTGTCCAATTGCAATCTGCTCTGCGCTCTCAAAGGTGATGGAGAGCATGATCAATTTCCATCTTGTGAACTACTTAGAGGCCAATTCACTTCTTAATGATCGACAGTATGGCTTCCATAGAAATCGTTCTACGGGAGACTTGTTAGCTCTACTTTCTGAGCGCTGGAGTCGATCCATTCGCAATTTTGGCGAAAGTAAAGTGGTTGCTCTGGATATTTCGATCATGTGTGGCACGGTGCATTGATATCAACGCTTATTGCATTTGGGGTCGGTAATGACCTCTCTCGATTTATATCGAGTTTTCTCAGAGACCGAACAATACATGTTGTTATTGATGGGATCTCATCTAATGAGTTTCAGCTTAATTCAGGGGTACCCCAAGGTTCCGTTCTTTCTCCTTCTCTTTTCCTTATCTTTCTGAACGACCTTCTTGGTAAAACCCTTAATCCTATTTACTCTTTAGCAGATGACAGCAGCATTTGTCATTCATTTTCCTTTAATTGTAGGCCAAGCCTGTTGGAGGTTGGGGGCATAAGGCAGACAATGAATGACACACTCAATCAAGACCTGTTAACAGTCTCCGAGTGGGGTAAAGCGAATAGGGTTGATTTTAATGCGCTGAAGACTCAATGCTGTATGTAGACCTATAGGGCCATGGATTCAACAATGTCATCTGTATTATAAATAAAACACTTTTATTTATTTGAATAAATGGTTTTATTTATTAACTTTGCTGAGCTGAAGAATTTAGCTCTTAGAATGGTCAAAGCAAAAGTGTGTCGATTGAACAAAATCGAACACTATTTATACTTAAAATAAACTTACAAAGTTGCTTAAATTAACGTAAAGAAATGTAGCATTGGACAGAACATCTTTGGTCAATTTTATATGTATATCTCAACAATCGTTGTACAACACCAAAAGGGTTGACTGTTACAGTAGGTACCGTAGCAGCTTAATTGCACACAGCACTACTTGAGTACTCTAAATCTAGAGCACTTGAATTATTGTATAAGCAGTGCTGATCGTGTTGGTAGCTTTAATTATTTTGTGTGTAACATGATCACTCTTTATATTTTATTACCCAAAAATGTTCTTGTTGGTAATGATGACTTATAGTTTATGCTACAGTATATATGGGTGGTATAATTATTGAGGAATCAGACACTCTTGATGTTCTAGGCATGAGAATTCAATGTGATGTTCGTTGGAACGAGCATATTTTTCAAGTGTCGAAAGAAGCATTCAAGTGTCTTGGTTTTCTAAAACGGTGTAAAAATTACTTCACTCCTTCTGATCTCCTTAAAATCTATACCACTTACATCCGACCGAAAATGGAATACAACTCCCATATATGGGCAGGAGCTTCAAAGTCTATTTTGGAACTACTGGACCGTGTACGAAGGAGGGCGTTGGCAATCATCAATGACAGTAGGGTATCCAACTCTATTGTTTTATTGGAACATCGTCGAAATGTGGGTTGTGTATCACTGTTCTATAGATATTACCATGGGAAATGTTCTTCTGAGATTAGCGAACTTATTCCAAGTGCCCGAGTTTCGGTTCGCTCTACCCGCTTCTGTAGTAGACCACATCCGTTTGTAGTCTATTGTCCAGTTGACCGCATTACAGAGAGAATAAACTCCCCGCAGAGGTCTTTCCTGACAGTTATAATATAATAAAATTTAAGTTAAATATCCACAAACACTACTCCCTCTTTCCTCCTTCCCACAACCTATTTTCCTGAAATCAACACAATGCACTGCATTTGTAGGGGGCATCCCCTGAGTGTTGGTTAATATAAAAAAAAAATATCTACACCAGCCCTGGATATAGACGGCATTGATGACTCCCTGCCCGTCTATGGGTCAATCAGCAACATTGGGTCTTACGTGCATTAAAATCGACCCTGCTCACTCGACCCCTGTCAGAGATTGTCAAAAGATCTTGATTGAGGGTGGCAATATATGAATGACACCCTAAGGCTTGGCCTTTGATCGAATGAATATGAATGGCAAATATTGCTGTCGTCTGCAAAAGAGTAGATAGGTTTGGATGTTTGACATAGAAGGTCATTAAGAAAAATAAGAAAAAGTGAAGGAGAAAGAACAGAACCTTACGGTACCCCTGCGTTTAACTGAAACTCTTTGGATGAGACCCCATCTAAAACAACACGTATAGTACGATTTCTGAGAAAACTCGATATAAATCAAGAGAAATCATGACTGAGACCAAAAGCAATTAGTTTTGACAAGAGTACGCTGTGCCACATAGGATCGAAGGCCTTGGAAATATCCAGAAAAGGGTTCTCCATAAAAAAGTTACAATTACATAAAAAGTTTCTTTATACTTCAAGTAGACTTTATCAACAAATTTTGTATGAAAAACATACAATAAAGTCTACTTGAAGTCCTAATTATTTACCAGCTTCTGACAAGTTTTTATTCGAATATTCTACCAAGCAGCATCAACCAATGCCCATAGCTCGTTCTTATTAGATGGAATCTTTGCTTTAAGAGCCATTTAAACAACTAGCCACAAGTTCTTAATAAGATTTAAGTCTGGCGAGTGTGCAGGCTAGCTTAAAACCTCGACCCTATTGTTTTTGAACCAAACTTTTCGCCGCTTCGATGTGTGATTCGGTTTGCTATCTGGCATTTCTCGTTTAGCATAAGACATTATAATATTATTTCAAATATTTATATAATACACAGCGTCCATTGTATCCTTAATTCAAAAAAGTCCTGTGCCTTACTCGGAAAAACAGCGCCATGCCATTATGCTTCCACCATCATATTTCACGGTTCTTATGTATTAACTGTGACAGGAAGGCCGTTTCTGTTACAGTTAAACAAATTCTATTTTGTTTCATCTGACCACAAAATATTTCGGCACTTGCTTATTGGCCAATTCACATGTTCCCTGGCGAATTCCAACGTTTAACGTTTTCGTTATTGTAGAGATGTCGTCATCCAGTTTATATTCCTTTTTACGGGTGGAAGATGTAACAAGAGGGGTATTTTTTACGTCGCAGTATTTTTCGTTTCAAATCCTTCGTAATTTTTGATTTTTCTCTCTGGTTTTTGGTTTGACTTACAGTATTTTCTACTATTTTCTAACAACTTGAGCAATTTGTTTGTAGCTTTTACCTCTTTCTACAGCTTTTTTTTTTATTATATTCCGGTATTAATTATTGAAATGTTAATAAAATGAAACAAAACTTCCATTATAACCGAATTAGTTTTTTGCGTTTAAATTTTCGTTTTTCTTTTAAATTGACTCTATTTCTTCGCACAACCATCGATATAATTAAAATGACCGAAGAATAATAACGCTCAGATCGTATTGATATTAACGGGATTAAATTCATGGAAGAACATATAAATAAAGTACGGCAATTTTTGAGATAAAACACGCAAGTGATTTTAAGCAAGTAAGAGTCTTAAATTCGACTATGCAGAATCTTTAATACCCTCCACCTGGTTTTACGTTTACATTAATATCTGGACTTATTGCATTATTTATAACAAATGTAAATAAATAGAGACTGTATTTCTAAGATATAGAAAATAAGCATAAACCAAATTTAAGTGGCATTGCTATTAAATTTTTTGCTTTCGGATATGAAAAATATCATATCAGATGCAATATTTATATGGGGACTAGGTCGAAAAATGGACCTATCCTGACCATATTTGGTAAGGTCACTTATTTTTGCTAAAAACATGAAGAAACCAAATTTGTGAAAAATCTGTGATATATTTTTGTTTTTTGATAGATTTTAGGGAAGATCGGGAATCAATTTCATATGGGGGCTATGACTAAGAATTGTCCTATAGGGTTTATTTTTCAACTACTGATAAACGGGAGAAATAAATAAACACAAACCCAATTTGACCGAGATCTATATGATAATTTGGATTTTATGACAATTTAAGTCGATCTCATAGGGGTCATTTGTATGGGGACTAGGTCTGAACATGAACCGATTTTCAGAAATTGCGATAACGTTCATTCTATGGCCGATAGGAGCTTATATACCAAATTTCATCAAAATATATTCATATTTGCGACCTGTAGTTTGATTACAATGTTTATATGGACACACAGACGGGCGGACGGACGACGCTAAATCGACTCAGAAAGTGATTCTCAGTCGATCGGTATAATAAAAGATGGATCTAGGTCAAATATTTTTGATATTTACAAACATCAGTAGAAAGTTATTGTACCCTGACCACATAGTGGTATACGGTATAATTATCAATATCAATTTGATAAGTTACATAAGAAAAATTTAGGTAAATTATATTTTTTTTTAAAGGCGGTCAAAATAAATATGAAGAAATTTATTTAAGTTAACAAAAATTAAAATTTAATCAATTTAGTTTTGATTTATAAAATTTAATAAGGTAATTTTTATAGAGCCATACTAAAATTCATTGCAAGTTGTGTTTTATACAAGTTATTCGATAAATTTTAAATCTTAAAAATTTTAAGAGCTCTTGAATTCTTATCATTACCACACCAACTTAAAATTTTGTTTGTTTTTTTTTAATCAAACCATTCATTTCTTTAAAGATAAACAAACAACTTTTCCAGGTTAAATAAATTTTCTTAAATTAAAAAGTAAATTCTTTCAAGCTACTGTGTCTAGTATAGCACATACGTCTGCACAATTGTATGATGTCAGTTTAGCATGACATTTATATTTTGTTTAACGAAGAGCGAATATTTTCGTTTTATTCTTTTTCTTTTTCTACAAAGGCAAGAGCGAGTCTAGTAACCTTTTTTTTTTCTTGTCGTCGTGTTGTTTATTTGTAATATCAGCAACATTGTGTTTTATATGCGATATCGCATAGCTAAGGCCTTTAATAGCATACTAATACACGTGCAAATATATAAATGAGAATAAGAGCTGAACGTTGTGCCATAGCACAATGATTTGTGGTATTTGTTCGTTTTTATTGTGAAGATATTCAGAGACTCACAGTTTGTGTTTTATTTTGGTTCTTTTTCTTGTTTAGAAAAAAATAACATAAATTAACAAAAACGCAAAATGCCCTATTGATAAAAATGTTATTGGATTTTAAGAAATGTTCCAAAAACAATGTCGTAAAAGTTGAAGATATAAGAAGTGAGATCGAAAAAATCTTTTCGCAAGCATTATTTTAATTATATTTTTATCAAGTTATCTTGGCAAAAATATATCAAAATATATATAAGTTTAGTTTGATTAAAATGAGTGCTAAAATTATTAAATATTTTCAATAAAATCCAACTTGCTCATACTAAAAGTTATCCAAAGAATCAAAGGCCGTCAAACTGATACCAATGTTATTAGAAATTACCACGGATAGGAAACCTGGTTCGGAAAAAAGGAAGGCCCCCATGATCTTTGTAAGGCCAAGGAAATAGAAAACTTATTCAAAAGAGCTCCCAACACATCTCCGGCAGAAAAGCAGCCCAATTCAATTTATTTTTTAAATATTTACATTGTTTCATTATATAATGTACTAGCTGTAACCCGATGCGATTCGCTACACCCATCGTAGCGAAATAAAAAACTGGGAAAGCATTTTGTAGAAAACTATTTTATTTACATTTGGCGATTTTTGAATTTGTCGAGTTTTGTTTTTGCGATTTTAGATTTTGGCGATTTTTGCCTTTGGAGATTATTTTATGATTTTCGGTTTTGACGATTTTTGTTTTTTGCGTTTTTAATTTTGGCGATTTTTGTTAACTGCGATTTTTGACTTGGCGATTTTCAATTTTGGCGATTTTTGATTTTGGCGATTTTAGTTTTTGCGATTTTCAGTTCAACCAATTTTTGTATTTGGCGATTGTTGTTTCTGTGCGATTTTTATTATTCGCGATTTTTGTTTTTGGCGATTTTTGTTATTCGCGATTTTCGGTTCAGGCAATTTTGCATTTGGCGATTTTTCTTTATTGCGATTTTTATTAATCGCAATTTTTGTTATTCGCGATTTTCGTTTTGGCGATTTTTGATTTTGCCGTTTTTTGATTTTGGTGATATTTGTTATTCGCGATTTTCGGTTTGGTCGGTTTTTGATTTTGGCGTTTTTTGTTTTTTGCGATTTTTGTTATTCGCGATTTTCGGTTTTGGCGATTTTTATTAGTCGCGATTTTCGGTTTTGACGATTTTTATTATTCGCGATTTTCGGTTTTGACGATTTTTGTATTTTGCGATTTTTAATTTTGGCGATTTTTGTCAATTGCGATTTTTGACTTGGCGATTTTTTTTTTTTAATTTTGGATTTTGGCGATTTTTGATTTTGCCGATTTTTACCTTTAGATTTTTGTTTTTTGCGTTTTTGGCGATTTTCTGTTTTGGCGATTTTTGATTTTGGCGATTTTCAGTTCAACCAATTTTCGTATTTGACGATTGTTATTTTTTTTTTGCGATTTTTATTATTCGCGATTTTTGATTTTGGCGATTTTTGTTAATCGCGATTTTCGGTTCAGGCACTTTTTGTATTTGGTGATTTTTGTTTTTTGCGATTTTTATTATTCGCGATTTTTGTTATTCGCGATTTTCGTTTTGGCGATTTTTGATTTTGCCGTTTTTTAATTTTGGTGATATTTGTTATTCGCGATTTTCGGTTTGGCCGATTTTTGATTTTGGCGTCTTTTATTTTTTTTTTTGATATTTGTTATTCGCGATTTTCGGTTTTGGCGATTTTTATTATTCGCGATTTTCGGTTTTGGCGATTTTTACTGCTCGCGATTTTCGGTTTTGACGATTTTGGTTTTTTGCGATTTTTAATTTTGGCGATTTTTTGTTAATTGCGATTTTTGACTTGGCGATTTTTTTTTGTAATTTTTGATTTTGGCGATTTTTGATTTTGGCGGTTTTTGATTTTGGCGATTTTTTATTTCAGTGATTTCTGATTTTTCCGATTTTTACCTTTACCTTTGTTTTTGCGTTTTTGGCGATTTTTAGTTTTTGGCGATTTTTGATTTTGCGATTTTAGTTTTTGCGATTGTTGTTATTCGCGATTTTCAGTTCAGCCAATTTTTGTTTTTTTTTTGCGATTTGATTTTGGCGATTTTTGTTAATGTGTCCACATAATTTTGGCCTGATTTGGCATCCTGTCACTATGGTAAGAAAGCTCTTGAGCTTGTACCAAGGGAGAAAAATTCTGTCTGGAGCTTAGCCAAGTGGAGAGATATTGGGTTCTTGTGAAAAGGGAGTTGAAAAGCTCAAAAAAGGTATCCCAAGATTTTAAATCTAGATGAAAGGGTTTCCGGAAATAGTTCATAAGTTCATAAGTAGTGATTAGAGCTATATAAGTTATCTTTTTTGTAATTGCTATTAACTAAATATAATTCAAAACTAGGTTAAATGGTTTTCTCATTATTACATTTTATTTAGTTAAGATTTTTTCGATCACTCTCCTTTAGCTTTGTTACTTATGTAAAGCAATTTATTAATCCTCTTGCCAAACTTGTAGAAGTAAAACTGGGTTGCAAATTTATGAAATTTTTTGGTAGGGGAAGTCCTTAACCCAGAAACTACAAAATCTGAGGGTATTATAAAGTTTATAAACCTGTTTTGGGGTTAAATCAACCAAACTGCAGCATAGTTTTAATGTTTTGTTATTGTTATTGTTGTCAGAACATAGTCGCTTCCTTTGTTATCTTACGTTTCTTAAAACTAAAAATATTCAACTGTTTTGTTTTTAGCTGCAATTAAAAACTGCCAAAAGCGGTATATATGTTAACGAATCACAGCCACCGGAATTTTATCCCAGTGATGAAATACCCTACAGTACTTATAATCCACGGGTATTGCAAGAACAATTCGATGCACAATATCTAAAGCGAATTGATGTGATACCAGGTAAAACTGCAGAAGATCTTTGGACTTGGAATATGGGCTACCAGCAGAAAGAAAGTGATTTGGATCGAGGTTTTGCTGAAGCAGCAGTTGCAAATTTCGGTAAGATAAGATTTTAAAATAGTTTTTCATAAATATTTTGTGTGTCATCAATAATTTAATTTCAGATTGTAATAACCTTGATTTAGCCATATATCAAATACCGAATGATTTAGATAAAACATTTACGGCTGGCATTGTCTTTGGCACAAAAGCTGTTATACCGGAACCACCACCCAGAAAGAAAGCGTAAGACACAAAGAAGAATTTAGTGTTTGAAGTGTAATTTTATTTAAACTTTGAAAGACTTCAAACAATTACATTTTGCAAAAGGCTAAATGTAGTTTTTTAACTTTATCAATTGAATTTTGGATCATAAAATTTGTGGTTATTTAATAAGAAGAGACTTAAATTATAATATTTGCCGACAAATCATTATGACTTCATTTGGACATTAAAGCAGACTACAGAACTTATAAAATATATACTAGAGCTTAAAAGGGATAACTTCCGTGACTAGAGCAGGAAGAGACACCTAAAATATTTATGATTGAGCTTATAATAAACTTCCCTTAATCTTGCGACTGTATAGCGTGGACCCAATTAACTGTTGCAACTAAATTCGTCGAAGAAAATAAAAAACCTAAAATGCATTTCGCGCTGTAAAATCGCAAATCTTTCGCCTATAATAATTTTCACAAGACCACGTTTTGAGAATAACACGTTTAGTACAGGCAGCATTTTTTTTCTAAAGTTCCTCAATCTATCCTTCATATCTCCCCATTAGCAAAATTCCAATGGATTCCGATACGAAGAATAAAATTATCTTTGAATCAGCGCTGAATAGTTATTACTTTCTGAGGCAGCGAAGAGTCATATTGGAAGCCGTATGCTCGATCTGTACTACTACGATTAAATAATACTGCTCATAGAATTTTACGCCTTTATCAATAAAACGAAAGTAAAACTTGACAGAAGTGATCTTTTGATGCACGCCAAAGGCTTCGCACAAACTCATTGTACGGTCATTCTGTGGGGTAAAGGGTTTTTCAACAGGGACGCTACAAAAGTAGAAAGACAAGGACAGCAAACGACGCCATATTTCTTGCCGCTCTTTTGACATTTCTCTTCAGTAAAGGTGCTATTACACGAAGTGTTTTTTACATATGTACTGTCACTTTTTTTATCCATATGAAATTCCTCATGTCTGTCAAAATTGTCTTTTACATACGATTCATAATTTTTGCTATCACACGTGCATATGTATTTCCGTATGACATAACCTCTAAATGTAAACAACAGCTTATTTAATTTGTGAATTTACAAAAATTTATTGTTAAAAAAAAGGTTATATATTTTTTAATTGTTAATTAATACTAAACAATTTATTTTTCTTTCAATATTAATCTTTAAAATTTACTCTGTTTTTCTTTCGCCACAAGCAGTGTTGTATTTTCATATGTTTGTCATGCAAAAATAGAACCTGTTCTAATTGAAAAATGTACTTGTGACTTTCCTCATGTATTGTACATAAACAATGTTTCATATGTATCACACGATGTGTACAACTTTTGTTGTGGGAAAATTTTACAGTACATATGTAAAAAACACATCATGTAATAGCACCTTAAGGTTTGCCATTTCATGATGGAAAGATATACGAGCCAACAACGAGTCGAAATTATTAAAATTTACTACCGAAATTCGGAGTCAGTGGCCTCAACGTTAAGAGCGCTACGTCCAATTTATGATCGTCATAATCGTCCTAGCAGATCAACAATTGAGCGTCTAGTGGAAAAATTTGAACCCACAGGCACAGTACAAAATGTTCCCGTGCCAGTGAGACAAAGAAGTTCCCTTAGTGTCGAGAATATTGCTGCCGCTGAGGCTTCAGTTGAATAAAGCCCAAATGTGTCTCTCACACGTCTTTCTCAAGCGTTGGGCATCTCTGTGACGTCGTTGTGGCGAATTTTGCGAAAAGATCTTGGCCTACATCTTTACAAGATCAAATTGACGCAAGAACTGAAGCCGCTTGACCACCAGAAGTGCTGTATGTTCGTGAATTGGGCTGAGCAACAACTTGAAAATGATTCGGATTTTCATCGAAAAATCATCTTCAGCGATGAGGCTCATTTCTGGCTGAATGGCTTCGTCAATAAACAAAATATGCCTTATTCGTCAGACAGCAATCCACACGTACTCCATGAGTCATCATTGCATCCCGAAAAAATTACGGTTTGGTGAGGTTTATGGGCCGGCGGCGTCATTGGGCCGTACTTCTTCAGTGATGATCAAGACCGGCACGTTACTGTGAATGGGAATCGCTACCGTTCAATGATAACCAAATATTTTTGGCCGCAATTGGAAACCTAGTTTGGAGAACGTGTTATCTCACGAAATGGTCCAGTCGATTGGCCGCCTCGGTCGTGCGATTTGACGCCGTTGGACTATTTCCTGTGGGGCTACGTCAAGTCTATGGTCTATGCCAACAAGCCAGCGACGATTGATGAACTTCGTACGAATATCGAACGTGAAGTTGCAGCAGTATCGGCCGATTTATGCTTGAAAACCGTCGAAAATTGGGTTCAGCGTCTGGACTTCTGCAAGCGTGCCCGTGGTGACCATGGAAAAGAGAACGATTTCCATACATAATGGCATCGAACGTACTTGCACAGGAATAATTTCATTGATATCCAAAACCGTTTTTGTTTTATTTAAAAAAACTTTTGTAGCGCTCTTATTGAAAAACCCTATAGTTGTAACAAATTCTCGCAAAAAAAGAATATTCAAACTTGGGTGCCGTTGAAGAAGTAGAGTTCGTCCTTCTCTACACATTTTCTTTTGACGCTACGTAAGACCATGCGTGAATCTTTTTATAAGGAGTGAGATCGAAAAAAATTTAAAATCCATAAATTGTAATAATAAGGAAACCATTAATCCTAGAGATTTGATTTTTTTGATTTAATTAAAATGATATTAAACTTAACTTTTAAAGTTCTAATCACTACATATGAACTTATGGACCTTTTTCGGAGACCCTTCCATTAGAGATTTTGTAGAGGTTTCTGTAGTCCATCTTGGGACACCTTTTTTGAGCTTTTCAACTACCTTTTCACAAGAGTCCAATATCTCTCCATTGGCCTAAGCTCCATATAGTTTGGAGGATTTGCCTCACTTGGCATAAAAAACATGTTATTTTTCTTTCACCACTCAAGAGCTTTCTTGCCGTAGTGACAGGATGCCAAATCGGTGCAAAATTATATGAACACATTGTGCCTATGAAAGGAATTAGTCTTTGCAAATACTCCTTAATATAAATTTCCGTATTTATAGAGCCCGTTGTTACAAATGACTTGCTTCTTCTCGAAAACAATTCGTCGCTTACGACGGGACATAACCATCAGATAGTCAAGCTGCTATTCGAGCACTAGGCTCCTATGTAGTAAATTCTATGTTAGTATGGGACTGTCTGCAGAGACTGAATGAGCTTGGCAGACTCAATAAAGTCAGCCTTTGTTGGGTCCCGGGGCATATTGGGATCCAAGGAAATGAACAAGCAGATGAGCTTGCCAGAAAGGGAGCTTCCACAAAGCTAATGGGGCCGGAACCGTTTTGTGGAATAGGAAAGGAGTATGGGAAGGCATACTTAGAAAATATGAGAATCATATCTCGAGCCACCTGGGCTTAGGGCAATCAAAACTTTTGTTAGGCAACTACAACAGTAAAAGACTTGAGTCGTGTATCGGACTATCAAAGAACGGACTGAGAATACTAACCGGGATTCTGACAGGTCACTGTAGGCTCAGGGAGAATCTGAGCAAGTTAGGACTTGAAGCGAACCCCATGTGCAGATTCTGCGATCAGAAGGCAGAATCAGTGGAGCATATACTGGGGGATTGTGGAGCTTTAATGCATAAGAGGAAAAAGCACCTGAGTTCTTTCCAAATAACAGGGAGCGAAATAAAATCACTGGAAACAAACAAAATCCTCGAATTTCTGAGGGCTTCAGGGTTGGGTGAGATTTTATAGAGACAACTATTAGCAGAGGGCAGTACAATATATCATTTGGTCGCGGTACTTTCGTCACCTCTTTTATACAATACAATATAATACAATACAATATTTTCCGCAGTAGTAGCTTCACTCGGAATATTTTCCGCTTTAGTAGCTTCAATCTGCAGATTTTACGCTATAGTAGCTTTCCTCTAAATATTTTCGGCTGCAGTACTTGAACTTTGACTATTATCCGCTGTAGAAGTTTAAATCTAAATAAATCGGTCAGGATAGTGCGGCAATGCACAGAGAAAAAAAAAGGTTTTTTTTTTTCCAATTTTTATGCTGAAAACAGCCTTTGCGGAAATTTTCACTATGATATTCGTGATTAGCAGGTCAAATTGCGTTAGTATACCAAATTTCAGACCGATCGAAAGTATGCGCTTTTCGGAAGTTTATTCCTTTTTCTTTTTGCCCTTAAAACATCATCTGGAGATTCCTTTCTTCCCGAACCATGTTTCCTAGTTCTTTCTTACGCTACATTTTCGGCCAGGTTTTTGGGATATTTCATTACTTCCAGTTGTCTTGTAGCGGCTTACCAATTTGTTGGTTGTTTGTCTAAACGAGCTCTATCTTGACTTCCATCGTCTAGCATCTTTCTATAATATTTGCCTTATGTTTCAACAAGGTCAGCTGTTCTTACAATTCATATTTGGCATAGCGACACTTAAAAAAGTGACGGTTAATAGGGCCCACGTTGTACACAGTTGCGAGCAAAAAATGCAACGCTGTTTAGGTGTTGCTCTTTGATTATAGCGGAATTCAATTCACCTCGTTTTTATGTTTTTCTTTTCTCTACAGTTGTGTAAACTAGACAGAGAAAATACAATAAATTTGGGAAACATTTTCTTTATTACTCACCATAATCTCCTTTTAGCTCGATATTCATTAGTAAGAACTGTTTAGCTCCTATACTGCAGACTCCACCTCTTCATTGTTGGCAAATCTTTTATCTCCGAGCCATTTTTTAAGTTTGGAAATAGAATTCGAATTTTAATTCAAGGATTTTGGCTAAGGAATAGTGTGGATGTGTGGCTTTTTCCCTTAATTTAATCACTTGAATGCTGCAATAAGTTAGCATAATGCTCGCCGTTGATTGTTTTTCTTTTTTAAAAACAATCAATAAAAATTATCTCGCGCTCATTCCAACAAACAGACGCCATAACCTTGCCTGCTGATGGAACTGCCTTCGCCTTGGACACGATTCTCCCATTTCAGTCCACTGTTCTGACTGTTCCTTTATCTCACATGTGAAGTTGTGGACCCCTGTCTCATTAATGGTTACGAATCGACGCAAAAACTTGGCTTTATTGCGGTGAAACATCGCCACACACTCTATTGACACATCTTCACGACACTGTTTTTCTTCTGTTGTGTTCAAACGTGGCACCCATCTTGCGGACAGCTTTTTCATCTCAAAATGTTCGGTTAGTATGTAGAAATGTTTGATATACCTATCATTTTGCGGATTTCCTTAGCCGTTTCTTGGGTGGCCACTACGGTGTTCGTCTGCCATCCAATAATTTATAGTCGTAAACTAGTTGTAAACGAAGGAGTAGACTCCCCCAGACTAGAATCTACAACGGCTTTAAATTTGGTTGGACTGAGACCTTCAAATGAAAGTATTGAATTACATAACGGTGACCAATTTTTTCCATGAAACTTAAAATATGTGTTTTATAAGGTTTCCAATTTTCACTAAAACTACTGCTTCCATCTATACGTCAGGTCGGGTTCTTGTACCGCCCTCGTAGCTAAGCCACTTGAGTGCTTGATATCGTTATCATGTTTATATATCAGAGTCCATTTTTATCACGAAGATGGGGAAGCATGTGTTGTCCATAATCTCTTCGAATTTGATCAATGGGCGAATTTGATCAATGCGTTCTTCCCTGTGCACCTCTAAATATATGGTCTGTAATTAATGATTCCAAAAAAAAACATATCGATTCTTACTCCACACCCAAATTAATCCTCCGCCTTGTTTGATTATTGGTAACTGATATCTAGGAGAATATCTTTGTTTAGATGGTCTACGTATGAAATTAATTCCGTCGAAGCCAAATAAATTAAATTTGCTTTCGTTTCTCCATTAGAACAGTGGGCTAGTTGACTTGACTAATGCTGATACCGTTTCGCAAACTCAACGTGCTTCCTTTTGTTGATTCTATTAATGAGTGGTTTCTTTGCCGTTCGTCTAGCAATCAAATTTCCTTCAAATAATCAATGACGAACAGTGTAAACTCCATTAGAAGCATCAATATATTCACATCTCATGGTCTTAGCGCGTAGTAGTTTTTAGTGTACGACCACTACCCGATTTTCTTTTTAAACTTTTTCACAAGTGAAATACAAAATATTTACACTGAAGAGCAGCCATGGATTTCTCTTGACTTAAAGTTTTAATAATAGCTCTTTTTCTATCAGTTGACAAACACTTCTAATGTAAAAAAATTAGTATTTTAAAATTTTTTTTAAGAAATGTTTATTTGGAAAGCAATAATTAACTTTTACTGTTAACTCATTACTTTGCATTTTTTTTGCTCGCCAAAATTTTTCACTTTTATAATTAAATATAAAATATTGAACTATGAGTAACGGAAACAAAAACGGAATGCTGTTAATTTGTATACTTTCAAATAAAGTAATAAAGACTCAAAAAAAGAGATGAATACTGACAACTGAAAAACAAAATATACTGCTACACACTCGATTCTTTGTTAGACATTGAATCGAAACTTATAAGGTCATGTATTGAAATTTAGTCTAGCTTAAACTTAGAAATGACTATTTAAATACTTAGGAATGAATTTTCGAAATTAAATTAATTCTGCAGTATATTGTAGAATTTTAATAATTTTATAACTCTTAATTCCAGTCACTACAAACGACCCACCGAAATGGCTTGCCTGTATTTGGCCTACGTTGAAGGTTTCCGTTTAAATGCTGATTTTTGGACTGCTGCAACTATGGACAATATTATAAAAATGGGCCAGAAGTTAATAGAGAAATGTGTTAAATTAAATTACAAGTCCCCTAACAAAGATTTTGATATCATTACGCAATTTCCCGAAAGAGAGGCCACTATTGCCATTAAACTGCACTTTACAGGTCCTCTGAAGAGTGAGCCGAACATTTATAAGGCTTTGACGGTGTACTTTTCCAAATACAATGCCTGTATTTTATGTTCTAGCAAATTGTATTTGCTTATTTGGAAGAGGTGTAAAAATTTCTTTTATATTTATGATCCCAATGGACGGACGGAAAATTGTGAAAGAGATTTCGAGAAGGGTAAATGTGCTCTTATGTCTACTCACTTCGTGGAACATCTTGTCCATTTGATTATGAACATCAGTAAGACTAATTTGGAAGATGAATTCAGTTTGTATGAAATTAATTTAACCAGCTTTGGCTCCATACCTAATCCCTTGCCCAGTAAACCTTTTCCAAAGACTTTCCATAAGTTATGGTCGGTCGTAAATGATGCATATGCTGTGATACCCGGCTGTAATAATGGTTTGTTTCAGCCTTTATCGGCAACACAACAAAATCCTTCCATGTTAATTTCGGTAATGGCTGTGTTGTATTCGCACATTGAGAGAGGTAACACCTGGAAGCCGGAACAAATAGATGAACTAGTACGTTTGGGTACTGCGTACTATAAAAGTTTGAGACATAAACTAAAGTTGAAGGAGGCTCAACATGTAACTATTAACGATATACCAGATAAATATGTTCTGGGAACATTTAAGGCTTCTTTGAAGAAATCAGGCTACATGTATACGGGCACAGTGACCGACTATTGCAAGAGATATATGGACTCTTTGTTGACTTCGGGCATGAAAGAGTTGTTCAATAGTAATTGGGAGGCTGCTTTGTTACAAATCGATAATTCTGTTTTGGCTGTATGGAAAGATAGCGAATTCTTTTACTTGTACGATCCTTTTAGGAGAGGCAAAGCTGGTCAAGTTTTGGATCCTGAAGATTATAAGATAAATGGCGCGGCCATACTGCAAATTCACGCAACCTTTGACTCCTTTGTGAGAATAATCTATCAAAATGCTTTAAAATTACGTAGAGGTGGTAAATTTTTTTTACATGCTCTTCATGTAGGCTGTATAAAACCCATAATGGATGGTAAAACAAGAAAGTTGAGATATCCCAAGTTGAGATTGACTCCGGAAACTTATGTAAAACCAGTGGATAAGACAGCAGTAGCCAGCAGTGAAAATGCCGATGGCGAAAAGAAGTCGGGAGAAGAAAAGAAAGATGAAAAAACTAAAGGCAAAAAGTCTAAGAAAGAAGAAAAGAAGGCCAAAAATAAGGAAAAGTTAAAGCTTCTGGAAAGGGTGTGCAGTATTGAGTCGTTGGATGATAAAGAACGCCAGCCAGCCTTTGATGATGCCGATGTGGTAGAGGGTGTTTTGGAAAGTGTCCTATGTGAGATTCTGAATAGCCTTACTGAAACTCAAGTCTGTCGACCCCATGTGTACAAACAAGCTGGTCGAGTTTTACTACGTTCGGATAAGGATTATTTAGAAAAATTGAAATACTTAGTCAAACATGATGAAGATTATGATAATATTGATATGTTCTTCCGCACCGATCCCGATCCTGATACTCCTATTATAACACTAGAAGAAGAACTTGAAATACCAAGTAATTTTCATACTCTGCCCGATGGTTCATGGGCTATATTTGGTTTAAAAATGTTGCCACCTTCAAATTCTGAGCAAGAAAAAGTCAAGGGTCTGCTGGCGGCTATTGTTACCGTGGCCCTAACCGGTAAATACAAAATCTCAACATGGTCAGCTCAGCTTATAGATTATGCGCTGGATTCTATTGAAAGCTTCGACAAGGATTTCGAAAACTTCCAGTACACACTGGGTGTCTTGTTACATAAAAGGTTTCCCAAACTGGCTTTCGGCGATACAACATTGCAAGTTAGCGTCCAAGCCACGATCACCTCAGACACACAGAATCCATTGAGACAAGTGTTAATGGAAACATTGATAAACTACAATCGTATTTTGGTGATTTGCCAAAGATTTTGTTGTTTAATACTGAAAAGATATAATTTTATCTATATGTTTATTGGATTTTCCGTTAATGCCGTGGGTTATCGCAAATATGTTTCAGGTCCGGCTTGTCTTCTAAGATTCATAGAACTGGACTCTTTAATACGACGTATTGAGTATGGCTGTAATCCGGAGGGTTGTGTTATCACCAATTATGTGGTTATTCCCGTTAAGGTACTAGACATTACACGTGACCCCATGGGCCGTTATAAAAAATGGCCTGACAAGGTGGAGGATCTAATGTACCGTTCAGCTCTGGAAGAAAAGGCTCGTGCAGAAAATAGTCGAAGAATTAAAATGCAATTCTTAGATGAAGAAATAGAGAAAGAAAATCAACGTATTCAAGACTTTGTAAAAGGGAAAGAATCCAAGCTCAAGAAACCAAAAACCAAGCCGGATACTACCCAGCATAATAATAGGCAAACGGCTGGCGAAGATGTTTCCTTCGGATCGGAGGGTGAAGAAGGTGAAGATGAAGGCGAAGAAGAGGAATGTACTGTTCAACCTAAACATGAGTTTGGTACGGAATTACCCAAAGCTGAAGATGAACTTCAACATCCTACACCTGTACCCTATGGCTATAGAATGCGTGACAAAGATTTACTATACAAAATTCAAGGTAGCAAGGCATTGGAGGGTAGAGATGTTTGTGAACTGGAAGATATTAAGCCCTGCTTATTTGCTAGTTCTATGGCCATACTCTATGCCATATTGAAACCTCTTAATGAATGGCCCTCAGAACGTATCGATAAAGTTATTGATTCCTGTTTGATTCTGATGGATACCGTACAGGATATGTCTAATGAATATGACAGGATCCTGAAAAATGTTGCAGTTGATGATTATAAATTTGATATATGGATAAGAGACTTTGAGCCTATAGGTTTAATTGGTAATCTCAATAAACAATTGGAAAGAGTTACAAAGTTGCGCAAATATATAATAATGCAAACGGTTAATTGTTCGTACGCCATCTTTAAAGATGAATATTTTCATCTCTTTGATCCCTATCCTTCAATGCAGCTAATGGGTGGTGCAGGCGAAGAAGAAAATCCCGATGATGAACAAGAGAATGAAAAGAAAAAACCCAAATGTCCTAAAGATATTAAATGCTTCGAGGAAAAAAATACCGCTTCATGGATCTTATTTGCCGATATTGCAACAATGCTGAAGTATATTGATGAAAGAGCTTGCTCCCCAACCTGGAAAGAAGATGGCCAATATTTATTCTTTGTGGTGGACATAATATCCTACAAGAAGTCACCTCAAATTGCCTATTTGTTACAGTTACTAACTGGAAAGAGTCCTTGCGATACACCCGGCGAGCAAGAAAATGCTGTGTGTGCCCATAATGAGTCCATTGCATGGCTAGAGCATTGCTTGCCAGTGTGGAGTCGTCTAAATAGACGTAACACTGCAGGCCGTTATAGAGGCATGGCTGTTTCGAAACTCAAAAAATACGATATCGAAATCGACAATCGTTTGTGGTCTCTCTGGGGTAATTTACATCCTGAAGCACCAGTATTCGATGTAAAGACAAGAGGCAAACAATATTTAGCTTGTTGCGTTATTTCTTTATGTGCTATATGTCTATATAGAATAACCGACTGGAGTTCTCAGCTTTTAGACTCCATCATCATTAATGGTGATCGTTATGTTCAACAAAGTTTGCAGGATATCAAATGTGAAGATTATCAATTGGGTTTGGAAGATCTAAGTCGAGAATGTTCATTGGAAAATGTCAAGTTTGTCGTACATGTTGAACCTGTGGCCTTTGGCAAACTATACTCGCGTCCCTATTACAATCGCATGAATTTGGCTGAAGGTCTGATGTATTTCTTTAATTATTATCAATTCGGCATACTGCAATGCTTCAAGAAATGCCTGGCTATTGGTTATGTGGGTGGTAATGAAGGTGGATATTTTATGTTTGATTGTCAGAGTCGTGATCATCCTTTGTTCCCAAAGGGCCAGGGTGCTCCGTATATTTTACGCACGAAATATTTACAAATTTTATTATATTGTATTGTGGTCACACTGAATATTCCATACTATAATGTTCAATTCAATTTGCACAAAGTGGATATCCTTCCAAAAGATCAAATGGTAGATGATGCCAAGAAATCTGAAGAAGAGCAGGCAAATTGATGGAGATCTTAATCTTATGCTTACTACCTATACTCGTATGTTTACTTATGGTTTCTGGTAATTATATGTTTAATAATTTAGACTTTATTTTTGTTAAATAAAAAAAATTGTATAAGAAAAAATTGAAAATGTAAAGAGCTGTTGATATTATCTTGAGACAATTTGTTTTTTTACGTAACAGGTTAATTTGTATGGGAAAGAGTTTTCAAAAGTGTTCTTAAAGTTCGTAAATGTTTCAAAATAATTTTATCACATTTCCCATATGGTCATGAGCGAACTACCCATGCAACCGATATGAACTTTAAAATATAAAATCTGCATATTCTTTATGTCTGTATGGTTGCTCTAAGACCTATTCCCGAAACTCATGATGTAAAGTTAGAAAAACATGAGCACAGAAATTACAATCCCTCACATTTCTATGATCTATAAAAAACTAACCCATAAAAACCAAATTTTTATTATTCTCCCTTTCTTTGTAGATTAAATTTACCATCATGTATTTAAATAATTTATTGACTTAATTTAAAAAACATGTCTGGAAAATTATCTATGTCAAAAATCTCAAAAATATCTCTCTATCTCCACTTGAATTTTCTTTTCGTTTAAAGTATGCAAAAAAAATTGCAACAAATTTTGCAACGCTGAAAAAAAATAAAGCTATTAATTTTTTACCGTTATATTTGAATAACCACATGTTGCTTTGATAAATTTATCAATAATTTGACATTTAATTATTTTAAAATGTCGAGAAAAGAGGAACAACATCGATAAACAATTTGTAATTTTTTAATAATCATTTTAATTGGAAAACTTCGGAAATTGTTTCTCATTTTGTAGAGCAAGGAGAAAATCGGTGTGTGAGATATAGAATACTGGCTAGAGAAAGCGTGGCTCTGGAAGAAAGTGCAGTTTGGCCATCGAAGAGGTCTGAGCTCAGAAAAGTTACTGAAGGTAGTAAGATCGCTAAATCGTATAGAGAGCCTGGAAGAAAAGTTCGTTGTGATGGAAAAACAGTAAAAAAAGTACCTCAATGATATGTCAAGACAGAAAACGTCCAGGAAGAACAGGGCGACTGTTTCCGAAGCGCAAGAAGTTGCCCAACGAAAACGATTAAGACCCAGATTTTGAGATATCAGTTAAACCTAGTTCTGTTAAACCCAGAATTTATTCATCAATTCCTTTATGAATCTGGACATGTCTGAAAAAAATAATTCTCGGTTTAACTAAACTAAGTTTAACTGACATCTCAAAAACTGGGCCTAAGAAGTTTAGCCAAAAATTTATTTTACGCCAAGAACAACATAATTTACATCATGGATGATGAGTCAGTCATATTTTATGGAGGGAAGGCACTTTTTCGATGGGAAGAAACATACTGATACTAAAATAAAATATTTGGAGCATACAAATTTCCCTAAAAAAAATATTACTATGACTTGCAATTAGTCCACACGGGATGCCGGAACCAGCGTTTTTTGAATCTGGTTTGGCCGTCAATTCTGAACGATATATTGAGCACTGTTTGTCGAAAGTGAAAGATTTTATAGAAAAGATGCATCGAGGCCTAAATATGATCTTCGATTTTAAAGTTATGCTATTCATTTGAAAGTAAATACTAGTAAACCTCGGGAGCCAAAAAATTGCGACTCTATCTCAACTATATCACAGCGAACAGGGTCTTCGAAAATGGGCTTTCTCAATATTTTGCTAAAATTTAAAAATTTCTTTGTAAATTTTTATTTTTGAATGACTGTAAGTTTTTTGATTTAGAAGATTTTGAAGTGAAATAAATTTTGTATAATTTTGTGGCTTCCGTACTATTAATGTTAAAAATGTAAAATCACTGCGTCATTCCGAAATTTAAAAAAAAATTTTTTTTAAAACAGGTCCAAATTTTCCCAAAATCTCCTACTTAATAGAGCATAACTCCTGCCAGTCAAAAGCAGTCAGAAAAAATCTTGCACTCTTCTATAGTCCGAACCCGCCCCTTTACTTCTATATCCCATTATACACCCGCCAGTTTCCGCCCGTGTGCACCAGAACAATTTTTCTGACCCAAGGTTAGATATTTTGTGTAAAATTTATGAATTATGGTTAGGATATATTAAGTTTGAGGTGATGTTTGTAACTGCCAAAAATATTGGACCTTTATCCATCTTTTATTATACGGATCGACTCAAAAACACTTTCTAAGTCGATTAAACGATGTCCGTCCGTCCGTCTGAGTGTTATGAATACAAAAGTTGGTCGTACCGATGCACCGCGATGTATTTTTTTGCGTGTCGGTAGAGTTGTCAGGAGTTGTTATATACTTATAAAAAAGGGTTGAGATATAATGCGCTTAATTGTTACAGGTACATTTACATAGGTATCTTTCAAAAACATTAATAGTCTGAATTAGAGTTATATAGTTTATATACCTGACAAAATGGGAAACAATTTAAATAACAGGTAAATGGTAAAAAAAAAACTATTGCGACATAGCCCTTTAAGATATGAGCAGGTATGCTTCACCTTTTAAAAGGGGTTAGGGTGTGGGTTTTTTATGCTTATAAAAGTGGTAATAAAAGATAATAATTTTTATTTTACATAATTGCATGAAAGAGTATTTATAATAATGTTTCCACAATTATTATTCATTACAATTTGTGCAATGGCTAAGTACTGTTACAGAGATCTGGCAGATATTTATTTTCAACGAAATCATGTAGACGATGTAATTTTGCAAATAGTGAGCAACGACTTCTTTAAGAATTGTAACCTAGAAGACATTGAAATACACAAAGGAAAAATTACTAATTTTGCATCGAATTTGAAAAGACGGTACATTGAATGCTCTCATATCAAGGCAAAGATGTACAAACGTTACCAAGACTGGTTAAAAAAAGAACTTATTTTTGAGAGTGCATCTACAACTGCCAACGAAAGTGGAAAAAAGGGTCGACCAGCAAAACCAATTGACGAATATAGTGAAAGATCTCGAAGGCGCAAGCTGGAGAATATCAATGAAGAAATTTCTCAAAGAATTATTAAGGATTCATTTTTGCACCAAATTCAACCAACCCAAAATAAAAAAAAGTCAAATTGAAATAATTGAAAAAATAGCAGAAGCGAGCCCAAGGCGCACAAAGAGGAATTTGAAAAGCATTCCTACACCAATTGAAGATAAGAAATTTACGCCGGAAGAAGCGTTCGCCCTATTTTTGGATTTGAAATTGACCAAAAATGAATATAAGGAATTGCGGAAGCGAACCAATGAAAAGAATTGTGGGATTTTTCCAGAGTATCGAAATTTAGTTTCTGCCAAAAAAGAATGCATACCTTCACAATCTGCAATTAGTATCACTTCAACATCAACAGAAATAAAATTGCAAGATCTCCTTGAACATACTGCAGAACGATTGCTAAATACGCTTGATACTGATCATTTAAAAAAAATTGGTAATGGCATCATTACTTTAATATCTAAATGGGGATGTGAGGGATCCTCTGGTCAGAAACAATACAAGCAATTTAATGCCGAAAATTCATCAGATGCTAATTTATTTATAGTATATTTCGTTCCATTGTGCTTAACAAAAAGGTATAGCGTCTTAGAGCCGTCAACTAGTAGAGCAACAGAAATTGATATATGGAAAAATGAAATTCCTTCTTCAACAAAGTATTGCAGACCAATAAAATTTGCATTCAAAAAGGAAACCAAAGATGTCATAACTGAAGAAGTTCAAAAAATAAAAGATCAAATTAAGGAATATTTAATGTTTAAATTTGATGACAAGACATTGAAGTACATTTTAAAATGTGTCTCACAATGATTGATGGAAAAGTTGCACAAGCTTTAACTGGAACAAAGTCAACGTCAAGCTGCATTATATTATATGTCAATTAAGCCAACCCCCACCAGAAGACGATAGTTTTAAGGAAGCCTACGAATTTGGAATGTCCCCTCTTCATGCCAGAATACGTTTCATGAAGCATATTCTTAAATTGGGTTATGATTTGGAATTTGGTCCCTTAGGCGAAACAGTGAGAAAAAACAAAGAAAATCAAAAAAAAAGCAAAAAAAAAAAACAAATTCAACAAAAATATCTACAGCTAGGCCTCGTAATCGACCAACCAAAACAAGGGGAAGGAAACACAAATGATGGAAATACTGCAAGGAGATTTTTTCCGATCCGGAAACTGCAGCATCTATCACAGGTGTAGTTCATGAATTAATAAGACGATTCAAAATCATATTACAAGTTGTAGCATGCAGCAGAAAGATAAATGCAAAAAAATTTGGAGAGTACGCCAATAAAACAGCTATACTTTATAATGAAAAATACTCTTGGAGATATATGCCATCCACAGTTCATAAAATTTTGTACCATGGGGAACAAATAATTCAAAACAATATGCTACCAATAGAAGATCTATCTGAAGAAGCGCAAGAAAAAAGGAACAAAGACTACAGATTCTTTCGCGAGCACAACACAAGGAAAATGTCCAGATATTGTACTAATGAAGACCTTATCACTATTTTGTTGTGCATTTCAGATCCATATATGTCCAACATTCGTCAAAAATGGGAAACTACCTCTATTGAATTAGACTAAGAAGCTAAACGACTTCTAGAAGATGAAAATCAAGGCTATTTAGAAGAAATTTTTACTAAAATTGGTTGATTTAAAGTACTTTTTCATTGCACTAACAATAAGTTAGACTTTTTTTTATATAATTAAAAAATTTTCTTGATTTTAAAATTTATATATTTTGTAAATTTACAATAAAAATTGTTATATTTCATAAATTTACCATAAAAATTGATATAGAAATATTTAAAAAGACAATAAAAAAATATTTAACTAAAGCAAAAACATACGAGTTTTTCATTGAAACTTCTCTATCTTGAATCAATATAAGGTAACTTTTACGTTCGCTGCTTAATAAATTATATTTTAACTCGGGATCTTTCAAAAAAAAAAAAAATAAAACAACCTTTGGCCCTTGTGCACAGTAGGACTAAAAAGTTTTCGGCATTTTCTGAAAAAATTAACTTAAAAAATTGTTGTAAAATTAACTGAAAAAATAAGACATTATATTAAAACAAGTAAGAAAATTATAGTCGGTCTAGACCGACTATACGATACCCTATACCATGCGTTTAGAAACCCTATCTCTTAGGCCCAACTAACTGGACATAGAAAATAAGCAAAAACCAAATTTGAGTGGGATTTTTATTAATTTTTTTGGCTGCAGATATGAAGAAGTTCATATCGGATGCTATATCTATATAGGGACTAAGTCCAAAAATGGACCGATCCTGATCATGTTTGGTAAAGTCTCTTGTATTTTGCAAAAATATATGGGTAATTCCATGTCAAATCAACCAATGGGTGTACACTACCTTCTCCAAATTGTATGATTTTTCGTAGGAAGACAGATTATTACAGAACTAAAATAAGTGCAAAGTTTGAGGGCACTGGCACTTCTGTATCCGGAAATATGTGGTCTTGAAAATCGTAAAAAAAGGTCAAAATTTACAAAGTTGTACTTACTTAATTATAATTTTCTTGAAAAGTATTATAGTCACGCAACTCATCAAGGTTGCATTTGAAAGGTTAATTAATTACCTTTAATTTGATATACAACATGATTTTTTTTTTGGAAAGGTCCAAGGTCACATCTCTTGACCTATAATTCGGGAGGCTATAGCTGTAAAAACGACAATTTTAAAAATCTGAAAAAAATATATGTTTAAGATTGGTTCCTTCCCTAAAGTTCCAAAAAATTTCAGACTGGGGGTATGCTTGGATCCAGAAATATTTATCATAGAGTAAAGGTAGATATTTAAAAAGTCGGTGCTGTTGGTTGTGCTCGTGAGCGTCGGCGGGCTATGCACGCACGCCGCTATTTGTTTCTGGTTCTTTAGCTCTGTACTGTACTCAGTACAGACCTGTGTTAGGGTTGGTTTGACAGGTAATTATGTTAGAGCGAGACAACAGTATAAATGTTGTCGGGTGTGGTTCGTAGTGTCAAATAACTTGGATATAGAGAAATTATTGAAAAACGAGAAGTCAAAGGAAGCACCACGAAAAAAAACATTCTAAAAAACCGTTGCTTTAAAAAACCACATGTGTTGCTATAAAATCAATATTTTTAAATAAAACCAAAAGTGTTCAAAGTGATTGTTTTTTGCCTCTGTAAACAATATGTCATTTAATACAATATATTGTTGTAATCCATTTAAAAAAGTTGCTCATGTCCGGAATGCAAGAGGACTTCGAAAAGTTCAGCAATGGATGACTGGAATTAGTAATAACATTTCAATATCAAATAAAATATGTGATATATGCAGAAGAGAACTTTATAAATTAAAAGGAATTGTAAACAATAATATTCAATCTATGAACGAGCCAGAAAACGAGACTTCAGACTCGGAAAGTGAAGCATCAGTTTCGGGAGATGTTCGAATTTCTAAGTTAAACGAAAGTTTAACTTATTTACAAGAATCTCCAATATGTTCGAGAAAAATTCCATTAAAAGGGTATACAACTAGAAAGTTAGAAAAAATAACAACATCAATTAAAACCAACATTTTCCCAAATTCAACACCTTCAACCTCTCACGTATGCCCAGAATCGGAAATAATCGAACAACTAAAAGAAAAGTTTAAATCAATAACTAAAAACAGTGATAAAATTCAACTTTTAACTATTTTACCTAAAAGCTGGACATTGAAAAGAATGGAGGAGGAATTTCAAATAACAAATTTCATGGCACAAAAGGTAAAAAACTTGGTTGAGACAGAAGGCGTATTGAGTACACCGAATCCAAAACTTGGAAAACGATTGCCATTAGAAATTGTTGATGTGGTGAAAATCTTTTATGAAACTGATGATGTCAGCAGATGTCTACCAGGATGTAAAGACTACGTGTCAATAACAGAAAATGGTGTAAAAGTAAAAAAAAATAAAAGACTTTTACTCGGAAATCTTCGAGAAGTTTATGCTTTATTTAAAGAAAAACATGAAGGGATAACTATTGGAATTTCTAAATTTTGTGAACTTCGGCCAAAAAATGTGGTTCTAGCAGATGCGTCAGGAAGCCATAATGTATGTGTTTGTAAAATACATCAAAATACAAAACTAATGCTCCACGCAATAAACCTGAAAAAATTGACAGAAAATGTGCAGGATTTTGTGCTGGAAACTTATAAAGATTGTTTAAAAAGACTTATATGCAATCCCCCATCACCAAATTGCTACCTTGGCAAATGTAGCATGTGTCCAGATATACAAAATTTTAAAGAGAAACTTGGTGAATTATTATTAGAAAATGAAAAGAAACTGATTCTTTTCTGGATTCTTTATGCGAAAAACTGCAAACTCTTCTACCCCATTCATTCGTATCTAAAGAGCAGGGTGCATTTATGGCTCACAAAAAGTCTGCGTTGGAAGAAAATGAGTATTTAGTAATTTGCGACTTCTCCGAAAATGCAACTTTTGTGGTTCAGGATTCTGTGCAAGGCTTTTTATGGAATAATAGCCAGGCCACACTATACCCAATAGCAATTTATTACAAATCAAATGGAAAATTAGAAACTACAAATTTTATAATAATATCAGACTGTCTAATACATAATACCATAGCAGTTCATTTATTTCATCGCCACCTAAATGAGTTTTTAAAAAACAAGTTTTTGAAAATACCAAAGAAAATTTTTTATTTTTCGGACGGTTCTTCCACTCAATTTAAAAATAAAAAAAACTTTGCCAATTTATGCCATCATAGCGAAGATTTTAATTGTTCCGCTGAGTGGCATTTCTTTGCTACCAGTCACGGCAAAGGACCTAGTGATGGTCTTGGGGGAACGGTAAAGCGTGAAGCACGAAGAGCCAGCTTGCAACGTCCATTCGAAGATCAGATAACTACTCCTCTCCACTTGTATAATTGGTGTCAGCAAACTCTTCACAACTGCAACTTTGCATATTTAACGGAAAAAGATTATGAAGAAGAAGAGAAATTGCTAACTGATAGATTTATAGGATTACGTACAATTCCGGGAACTCAAAAGCAGCACAGCTTCATACCAATTTCAAAAACACAATTACAAGCTAAAATTTATTCCGCTGATAGCAAATTTGTAATTGAAAACATTTATAATAAAACTAAACAACAACAACAGCATTCATCATAATAATGTCAACAACAACAACAACAACAACAGCATTCATCATAATAATGTCAACAACGCCAACAACAACAACAACAGCATTCATCATAATAATGTCAACAACGCCAACAACAACAGCATTCATAATAATAATAATTCACTTGTTAAATATCTACCTTTACTCTATGATAAATATTTCTGGATTCAAGCATACCCCCAGTCTGAAATTTTTTGGAACTTTAGGGAAGGAACCAATCTTAAACATATATTTTTTTCAGATTTTTAAAATTGTCGTGTTTACAGCTATAGCCTCCCGAATTATAGGTCAAGAGATGTGACCTTTGACCTTTCCAAAAAAAAATCATGTTGTATATCAAATTAAAGGTAATTAATTAACCTTTCAAATGCGACCTTGATAAGTTGCGTCACTATAATATTAATCAAGAAAATGATAATTAAGTAAGTACAACTTTGTACATTTTTATAGTTTTTCCCGATATTCAAGACCTCATATTTCCGGATCCAGATGCGTCAGTGAACTTAAATTTAGGATTTTTCTTATTTCTCGGATACACTTCAATCCTGCCAAAATTCAGCCAATTTGGAAACAGTGATGTAAAAAACAGCCATATTTTAAGTTGAGTTCAGATGGTTTAACCCATATACAAACAAAATTTGAGAAGAATCAGTGCAATATTTTTGTTTTTTAATAGATTTAAGTGAAGATCGGGAAGCAGCTCTATATGGGGCCAAAGGGATCATTTTTGGACTACTCATTAATGGATGTAATGAACGCATAGAAACTGAATTTGAGAAAGATCTATATGACAATTTGGATGTTATGCCAATTTATGTCGATTTCATAGGGGTAATTTGTATGGGGGCTAGGTCTGAACATGGACCGATTCTCAACAATTTCAACAGCGTTCATCCCATGGCTGAGAAAAGCTTATATACCAAATTTCATCAAAATATATTCATATTTGCGACCTGCAGTTTGATTACAAGGTTTACATGGACACACAGACGGACGGACGGACGGACGGACGGACATTGTTAAATCAACTCAAAAAGTGATTCTGATTCGACCGGTATAATTAAAGATGGGTCTAGGTCAAATATTTTTGGTTGTTACAAACAGCAGCACAAAGTCATTATACCCAAACCACATAGTGGTATAGGGTATAAAAAACCTTTTTTACCTATTAAAACTTCACTTTTGTACTAAAATGCAACTACAAATGAAAATGTATTTTAAACCCTCCGTAACTTTTTTAATTTTCGGTCGAGAATTACGTTTTAAAGCAAAACTTAAAGGCTAAAGTCTCACCTACCAAACAAAAAAAACCAAATCAAAATTCCAATCCCATCAAAAGTTATAGATTTTTTACCGCCTTCTCGTCAAATGGTCCACTGTGCGTCGCCAAGAGTCTGCCAGCAAAGTTTCAGCACGATTTGATCACGGGAAAAGGGTAAAAAATCGGCAGACACTACGAGTTAAAAGAAAGCGAGTAATAAAATGTAGATTAGATTTTTAACAAAATAACATTCAATTTATATTTATCGCAAATATTTCAAACATAAAACTCAACAAAATTATAACAAACAATTTATGTCTATCAATAACAATCTCCATTCATTGCTAATGACGATAACGGAAACGTCTAAGATCATTGGCGGCAGTTTTGTAATGATAACCATCATTTTTTAAAATATGGCCAGGTTCTACGGGAGCCACGGGTTGCATTTGTTGGGGTTGAGGTTCCAAAGCAATCATTTGCTGTTGTTCCATTTCGGCGATAGCATTCATCAATTCCTGCATCTTTTGAACACGATACATCTGTTGCATAAGTTCTTGACGTTTCATCTGTTCCTGATATTGTTGGTAAGTAGGTTGCGGCATGGGTGGCAACATCACATTCATACCCCTAGGTGGCAGATAGCGAGTTTGTGGCATAGACATGGGAGGCAAATATTGTTTTTCTGGCATTGTGGGCATGGCGGTTGAAGTTTCGTATGTTAGTTTTTTTGTTGGCATTTCCGTGGTCTGTGCGTCATAGTTATTTACTTCTGTAGTAACTTCTCCAGCATTACTGGAAAACATCATAGGATTATAGGTAGTAACCGGTGGCATTATTGTGGTAGTTGGTAAATCAGTAGTTATAGACTCCTGGTTGGGTGGTAAATATTCTCTCATGGGCATTTCATCATATGGCCCTTGGGTAGGTTGCAAGTTTTGTATTTTTTGTGATGGTGGTACAAAATGGCTATTTAGTACATCGGGCATATTATTGGCCGTTCTGGCCATTTCAATGGATTGCCGGTGTACTCCATAGATGGGTTGACCTGCTTTGACAATTTCAATTTGTGTTGGCAACTCAATTACTTCGTGTTGTTCAATGGTTGTCTTGACACGTTCGTTAGAAGGTTGTTGTTTGTGCTGCGTCATCATCAGGCCGTGTTGATTTTGTTGCATACGATAATTTGGTGGTAAATAACGACTGCTCAAGTGTGAAACATCAGCTGATACAGCTACCGCCATAATGGACAATGTTACTAAGAGAGTTTTCTTAAACAAAACAACAAAAGACATATAAAAATACAGATCATTTAAGTTAAAAATTTTAAGAAAAAAATAAAACAGGATTCGGACAACGTGGTTAGGTGGTGCAGGTTCATTTTCAGGCATAAGATATTAAAATAGACGGTATCGGCTTTTTAAACGAGCCACGTTACTGGGGTTCAATTCATTATAAGACAGTTCAAACCTTTATAAAAAAAAAATAAAAACAAGGGCATTAAATTAGACTAGGCCAAATCTTCAATATCCTCCATCCATGGCTGTCAACACTAAGAGAAAACAAGTAAGAAAATTATTACACGATACCCTATACCATGCGCTTAGAGATCCCATCTCTTAGGCCCAACTAATTGACAAAAAAAAAAAAATAAGCATACATCAAATTTAGGTGGCATCTATAATATTAATATTTGTTCTACCATTTCATCACGATTTTGACCAAACGTATATTATTTGAAAGGTAGTTCTTTTTGGCTCTTTTCCAGATTTACAGATTTTCTAATTTTTTCCTTTATTTTGAGTAAATTGCATTTAAAGTTGCTACTAACACATACATTAAATTATACATATACTATGTCTGTGTTTACTGAATTTGTTAATGTGTTTGCTAATGAGTTTGTTATCTTAATTCACAATAATAATAAACCAAAAACGTGTTGGTTTGTGAATTGGCTAAGTTGAAAAGTTGCCTAGAAATTGCACTCGAATTTCGAGCGCTGGAATCTGCTAGTTCATATTATTTGCTCACATCTCAAACAATAAATTTCTTGTTTTTTAAGTATTAAAATACAATGAAGTATTATTATTTTTTTGTTATTAAGTTATATTTACTAAAAATTTATATAAACGCAATGAAGCAATAAACTGTGTTCTTATTTCATCAGCATTATTTTTCAGCTTATAGCCTGTTTTCCAAAAAAAAAAACTACCTTACAAAAAGTTTGGACACGTATTTTTAAGTAGACTTTGCTAAAAAGAATTTTTTTATGGATGATATTACAATGAATACAATCGTTATAATACTCAGGTCTGAAAGGGTTAACCTCCGCGAGTCGAAGTTTTTTTTTGGGATAATGGTGATTCGAGTTATGGAAGTTCGACTGTAGCTTAAGAAAATTGTAGTTTTTTTTTACCTTATTTTTTAATTTTTAAAAAAGCTAAAATTATTTTTAATTTTTTGTGCCGTTTTAGCTGATTTAGAATTCTGTATTCCATTTAAGCTGATAACAAATTCATTATAACGTTGGATTTCTTAGTAATCGTCTTAGCAACGAATTTTAGGTGAATTACTATATTATTTTATTCAAATTTCACCCTCTGTACAAATTCATATTTTAAGCATTTTTCAATGCGTATTTTTTACATTTGATATTATATCACCACTTTTAACCATTCCGAATCCTGTTTAAGTCCTGCTCCACAAACACTTACCATTTTCATTTCGAAAACTATTTGAAATATTATTAAGAATTGTTAACTTATTACTATGATTTTTGAAAAGAAACTGTTAAATTTTAAAGAACTTGTTACAGTATTTATACAAGTATCTTAAATAAATAAATCAATACTTAAACATATAAAAAAAAAAAAAAATAAGAAAAAAAAAATATTTAAAGGCCTTCAATTTAAACATCCATCCCATAAAAGTAGAAGAAGAAATCAATTTTTAAATAAAAAAAATACTTGAATTCTTTAAGTGTATCAAGACAATTGTTTGTACATACATTTGTACCAAATACTACATATATTTGTTTAAATAGAATGAAACACAGCATTATAAATAAATTATTAGTTTTTTTTTATTAAAAATTTAATATTAATATCATTTTAATGTCAAGTTATGAAAATGACGTTAAAATTCAAAAAAAAAAATAAAAAATAATAGTCTAGCGCTCTCTTAAATGCTGTGTCACTCAACCGTCAAATTTACTACTCTAATAGTAGAGTTCGGTATGCTGATCAGTATTAGAGGTTCCTAACTTAAATACTCATTCATAACTTAAATACTCGTACCATTCATACAAGTATTGTACGTATTTATTTGTGTAGTTAGTATAGATTTGCCGTTATGATTTTGTATGTTGGTTGGTTGGTTGGTGGGTTTGTTTGTTGGTCGGTTTGTTGGTAGGTTTTCGAAAACCAAATCAGTTGTCAATTTGTTTCACCTTTAGACACTAGGAATTCAAACAATAGTATTCAAATGATGCGTTAATTATATAGTTTTATTAATGTTTTTTTTTAATATACTTTACAGTTGTCTTTGTGATTATCTTAATACCCTACTGGATTTTCTATGTAACTGAACTTGTTTGTAACATCCATATTCAAGAGAATTTGTTCATAAGGGATATATTTAGAGTTAAGGTTAGCGATATCAAATTTTTCCAAGCAAAAAACGCAAAACAGTACCACAAAAAGCGCTAGAAGAAGCTAAATTAGTATGAAACTAAAAGCGCTAAAAAGCACTAGTAATATGTTTGTAAAAAAATAAAATTAATTTAACGTACAAGGGGTTCAAGTGCATTTTTAAACTCTTTCTTTTAACTCATACTCTCTTTCTGTCTGTCGCGGGGCAACCCCATTTCCGCTCATCCAATCAATCTGAAACTTGATCATAGACTTGTTGTGACCAAAAATTAATTTTAAAATAGTCACGCAAAGTCACGCGCAGTCACGGAGAGATTCAAAACTCATATGCATAAGGAAAGAAGGGGTTTTAATAAAGACTTTGTTTTTATGGGTTGAATATTCTAAAATTTAGTTTACATCTATAATATTAATATGCTAGGCGATTTTTTGTTACCGATGTAACTTTCACAGTTTTTCTCATTTGAAAGATATTTCTTTTTAGCTGTTACCCAGATTTACTGATTTTCATCGTCTAGAATAATTTTTTGGAATTATGACCGTTTAAAATTGCTACTAACACATACATAAAATTATACAATGCTATGTGTGTTTATTAAATTTGTTAATGGGTTTGTGTTAATGTGTTGAGTTTGTTTTCTTCAACTAAAATGCGTTGAATTGTGAAGCATAGCTTTAAAGTTTTTATTAAATGAATAAATAAAGTTTCCTAGAATTTGCGCTCGAATTTCGAGTGGTGAAATTTGCCAGTATGGAATTAGTAGGTGAATTTCAGGGAAGTTCAGTGTACTATTCTAGCAATGCTTATTAAAATACCTGTTCCGCTTGAAGCATAAGGGGTATATGAGCACTTAAACCCTTTGTGCGATAAGCAAATATTAAAATTAATTTTTCACATGAACTGAATTCAGAGAAGTTCTGAGTTAAAATCTGGTGACTTATTGTAGCATTCCTTATTGCACTTAGTATTTTATTTACAAAAACAGAGAATAAAATAATCCAATCATATTCAAGTACTTTTTGGGCACTCATTTATTGGTTGTGACCAAAATTATGAAATTATAGAAATTAAAAAAAAAAAAATCATGTGAGTCCGATCATATAGGCGATGAGTAAACATAATTAAACATTTTTTATGGCGCTTTTTTAAAATCATACAGAAAGCGTCATCTATGTATCACTCATATCAAACAAATGCAGGGGCTCTGTTAATATAAAAATATTTATTATTACTAGCAGATTCAAGCGCTCGAAATTCGAGTGCAATTTCTAGGCAGCTTTATTTTTCAACTTAGCCAACACTTTTATGGTTTATTATTATTGTGAAGGAAGATAACAAACTCATTAACAAACAAATTAACAAATTTGATAAAACACACATAGCATATGTATAATTTTATGTATGTGTTAGTAGCAACTTTAAATGCAATTTACTCAAAATAAAGGAAAAAATTTAAAAATCTATAAATCTGCAAAACGGCTAAAAAGAAATACCTTTCAAATAATATACGTTTGGTCAAAATCGGGATAAAATGGTAGAACAAAACATCGGTCACAAGAAATCGCCTAGCCTATTAACATAGATTTTTTATTTCAACTGGTTAATTTTTCATTTTTCATTTTTAATTTTTTATTTTTCATTTCTCATTTTTCATTTTTTATTTTTCATTTTTTATTTTTCATTTTCTATTTCTCATTTTTTATTTTTCATTTTTTTTATTTTATATTTTATATTTTTTAATTTTAATTTTTCAGTTTTCATTTTTTATTTAATTTTTAATTTTTTATTTTTTATTTTTCTTTTTTATTTTTATTTTTTTTTTCATTGTTTATTTTTTCTTTTTCATTTTTCATTTTACATTTTTAATTTTTATTTTTTTATTTTCTATTTTTCATTTTTTGTTTTTCATTTTACATTATTATTTTTTTTTATTTTATATTTTTAATTTTTCAGTTTTCTTTTTTTATTTTTAATTTTTCATTTTTTATTTTTCATTTTTCATTTTTCATTTATTATTTTTCTTTTTTATTTTGCATTTTTACTTTTCATTTTTCATTTTTTATTTTTAATTTTTCGGTTTTCTTTTTTATTTTTCATTTTTAATTTTTAATTTTTTATTTTTCATTTTTAATTTTTTATTTTTTATTTTTTATTTTTTATTTTTTATTTTTCAAATTTTATTTTTCATTTTTCATGAGAAATTTTTCATTTTTAATTTTTTATTTTTCATTTTTTATTTTTCATTTTTCATTTTTCGTTTTTAGTTTTTAGTTTTTTATTTATAATTTTTTCTTCTTCATTTTTAATTTATTATTTTTAATTTTTAATTTTTTATTTCTTATTTTTCATTTTTTAATTTGCATTTTTTACTTTTCATTTTTTATTTTTAATTTTTTATTTTTAATTTTTCAGTTTTCTTTTTTATTTTACATTTTTCATTTTTAATTTTTTATTTTTAAAATTTTATTTTTAATTTTTCATGAGAAATTTTTAATTTTTCATTTTTTATTTTTCATTTTTCGTTTTTAATTTTTTATTTATCATTTTTTCTTTTTAATTTTTCATTTTTTATTTTTCATTTTTTATTTTTTATTTTTTATTTTTTATTTTTCAGTTTTCATTTTTCATTTTTCATTTTTCATTTTTCACTTTTCATTTTTCATTTTCCGTTTTTCATTTTTCATTTTTCATTTTCATTTTCCGTTTTTCATTTATCAATTTTAATTTTTAATTTTTCAGTTTTAATTTTTTATTTTTCTTTTTTTCTTTTTCATTTTCCATTTTTTATTTTTTATTTTTAATTTTTTTAATTTTTCATTTTTATTTTTCATTTTTTATTTTTCAACAGCGACAAAATTTTTTTTTTTAACTAATACAATCATAAGTCACATCGATGTTGTCCTACATCTTAAGCTGTTTTTGTCATTGTATTGTGAAATAGATTTTTCACGCACAGTCACGCATAGTCAAGCACTGTCACGGAGTGATCTAAACCCCATTTCCCCTCATCCAATCAATCTGAAACTTGGTCCATACACTTGCTGTGAAAAAAGATTAACTTTGACTTATTCACGCACAGTCACGCACAGTCACGGAGAGACTTAAAACGGATTTCCCTCATCCAATCAATCTGAAACTCGATATAATTGCTATAAAGAAAGATTTACTTCGACATAGTCGCGCACAGTCACGCATAGTCACGCGCAGTCACGGAGAGATTCAAAACTCATATGCACAAGGAAAAAAAGAGTTTTAATAAAAACTTTGTTTTTAGGGGTTAGATTATTTTAAGCAGAAATGAATTATTTGAAACATCGTTTTTTAACTCATAATGGTTAAAACATATGGTGAAAACATAAGCCTAATTTTTTGGATGTATTCGAAAAAAAAAAGTAAGTAAGTAAGAGTGTTAAATTCGGCTGTGCCGAATCTTTGATACCCTCCACCTCGGTTTGAGTCTTGATATTAAATGTAAATGAAAAAGTAAACAATTTGTTAAACATAATACCAAATTATTTGAGCAAATTCTTTGGGTTGGTTTTCGTCTTTTCTATTATTTCGGATTTATTTCGGTGTTTGCTTTTTGGTCATCGTGGTTGCTGATCGCCTTGCATTTAGGTTATATACCTATATGCATGCGTTTCCGGTTATATGACATAACTTCTCGTTTAATTTAGTTTTTGCTAATTAAATAGCTCGCCCTAACCTCCATTGCAAAGGTAATGGTTGTGTAGGGTGGCTACATGCATTAAATCGTGCTAATTGGTGATGGCTGTATAGTTTCTTTTAACTGGCCAAATATTTCTTCATTGCGGCCATATAGGTCGGATTGAGTAACAAAATAAAAACCAAAAAAAGCTCTCTCAACTTTTTTATTAAAATATTGCCATATTTGGAAAACATAGAGAATAAATTTACAATAATAATAAATATTCAAATTAGGGATGCCAAACGCAAAAAAAACCAAATGTCCCAAACATTTTAAATAAAATAATTTGTTCTCTTTATTTTCTGGAAAACTTCAAATATTCATCCAAAAAAAATTGTGAAAATTTATATATAAAAAATAACATTCTCATCAAATTGCGTTTATTTATGTAACAGTTTTTATGTTCGCAATTCTTAAATATCATTTAACGTTTTCTAAAATTCATTGAATTTAAATTAATGTTTTCTGTAGTGTGATTCTGTAAATTTCAACGATCCGACAACCGTAAAATATATAGACAGCTATTGTTGTTTGCACTAAGGATTAAGTGATTCACTAAGTACAGACATCTTAACGACAGTCGACAAATCTATTTTTCTATTTATTTAAATTGTAAGCGGGTGGCATCTCTGTCAAAATAAGCAAAAAACGCAAAGAAGAATAAAAAAAAACAAATTACTTCGTGTTTGTCAAGATTATTTTATCTTTATGTTTAATATCTTTATTTTTTTACTAATATTTCTGTTTATTTATTTGAAAATGAAATAATGAATTGAATATGCTATTTAATTTTTTTATTTATATATAAAAGTTTTTTAATAGAAGCAAAATATTTTCACTAATTTATGATTTTTATTTATGTATGACGACATTTCAACCTAAAAATTTAAGTTTTTATCGATTGAATAAACAACACAAAAATGGTTGTCGTTTAGATAACAACAACAGCTAAATTAACCAATAGCGAATATCGTTTAAAAATTTTACTGATAATTTTGCTATTTTCTTTTTTTAACTATCCGACTATCGTTAAAAGTTTTTGAATCGCGATGCTGAACGCTATTAATTTCTCCTGAGTGTCAATATTTTTTTTAAATGTGAAAATTTTTTAAATGTAAACATAGGTTGTTGGTGTTTTTTTTTTTGGAATTTCAATTTGTGTTTAACGAATAAACTTTATATATTAAAGATGCAATTGTTGTCTTCTAAATTTTAAACTTATAATTTCCGACGTTTTGATATGATTTTCTGAAATTAAATTAATTGTAATTTATAATTGGAAATTTTTAATTACAGTTTTTAGAATTGATATTTTCTTAAATTTGAATGGAAAATTTAAAAAGTGCAATTTTGTATTTATGTGAATAATAATGCTTTAGTAATTATAAACAATTTTTAAAAATTAGATATAATCGCAATAAGATATTTTGTAGGTAAAGCAAAAAAACTCATTGATGAACTCGGTAACTCTATTTTGTAAAGACAACAAAAAGTTAATATGCCAAACTTATGTTCATATTTGTAAAAGAATAATGAAAAAACGTATGAAATAAAAGACCAGCACGTGTATACTTTTAATATTGTTGTGTTTGATATCCAGTTGAAAATATTGACATTCATGTTAAAATAGAAATAACTATTGCAAAGCTAATTAGAACAAAAATTGTGGTGCCATCTACTGTGGCATAGTCACGCTGAGCAAAATGAAGTGACACTCTGTTAATGCAAAAGAAATGTATTTTCCCCACAACAAAATATTGCAGAATTTTATGTAAATAAAATAATATACCGATTTAATTCTACCATGCAGTTGTTATGGATATACATATACATAATATATGTATATTATTTGTATTATTTAATATGTTCATGTATGTATATGTAAATATTACACACAAAAAATACAACATCAAACGTTATTTTTGTGTTTTTCTCTTAAAATAAATTTATACATAAAATTTTTTTTTGTTAAATTTACATTGTTTTTTTTTTATTAACAACTAGGTATTTTAGCATTATTTGCTTTAGATGTTGGTGAATTTTTACTCCCTTTATATTAACTCGTAGTGTCTGCTTGTCGAAAAAATTTTGGATAGATTTTAACCCCTTACCCGTGACCCATTCGATCTGAAATTCTGCAGGCAGGCTCGTGGTAATGACAGAAATGATCTAACAAATTTTTTTAGTGATGCCAAAACAATGGAAACTTTTAAATTTTTCTACCAGAGTTGACAAAAAAAAATGTACAAAGGGTTAGTTTGTATTATATTATTACCCCAACGACCACAAAAACAACAAGTCCAGCTATGACAACAATATAACATTTAGAATAACAACAAGAACACTATAGAAATATATTTTTCATTTTTTTTTTTACTTTTTCAAAGATTTCCCTGGACCTGTTCCACCGATTTTAATGATTTTTGAAATAGAAATCTTCCCATGAATTTGATGAATGATACTCATTAAAAATGATCACTGTAGCTGCACCATTGAAAGCGTGATCGTGACAAGAACATAGAAAATTATATTTTTTCAAGACTTTTTTTAGTTCTTCATTCAAATCTCGGGCCCTAATCGACCGATTTAGACGATTTTAAATAGCAAACTTTTCAGGATGTTACTGAATCATTTTTTATGCCAACGAGCACCCTAGCTGCCCGATTGATGCCGTCATCGTGATTTCCACAGACGGACAGGCGGACATCGCTATATCAACTCCGGTTGTTATAAGGATCACAAATATATATATTTTATGGGGTCCAAAATTTTTTTTCTAATTATTACAAACGGAATGACAAACTTATATATACCCTCTGCACACTGGAGTGGAGGGTATAAAAAAAAATTGGGTGAAATTAAGAATTCTTTAATTTTTTAAGACAACTTTTTAAGGGTCTTTTCAATTTTGCTTATAATTTTTGAACAAATATAAAAATTCTTAAAATGCTGCTAAATTAATCGGACAACTTTTATAAGAAATATGCCATAATTGTATACTATATTTAGAAGAAATCAATATTATTTGCAAAACATTACAAATGTTGGGTATTTCTTATTCGTTCTCGATCAACCAGAAACTATTGACGTCTATCGTACTTAAGTTTTGACAATTTTAATTATCACTTAAGTTTTCAACAATAAACTTGTAAAATATTATATGATCTTTTTTCTTTTGGGAGTTTTATTAATTGAACTTCTTAAAATTAGAGCATTTTTTTTTTTAGCAAGGTCGTTCTCAAACAAAATATGAAAAGAAGAAAAAACCATAAATACGTTTTGCGAAAATTGAAGGTTAAGTTAGTGTATGATGTCGCTAATTACACTTCATGGTATATATTGTGTAGAGATAAAAGAAAAAAAAACACACTGAAGTTATTTTATTGTTTAGGTAGTTTTTAAAAACGTTTTTATAAAACACAATTGAAAATGCTATAAAAACAAACATTTAATAACGGCAGAAGTTGGTGACAAAAATGTCTTTGGCCATTATGGAATAACTAACTTTGAACATTTTTGTGAAGCAATTCTTAAAACTGGAGAATAACAATTTTGGCTTATCGGAAAAATATTGAAAATTTGAATCACAATCAATTTTAAGTTAAAAATACCGCGAGAAATTTTATCCGAAAATTTAAGCTTTTTTTTAAATTTTTTTTATATAAAATCTATAATATTAATAGGCTAATTTTTAATTTTTAATTTTTAATTTTTAATTTTTAATTTTTAATTTTTAATTTTTAATTTTTAATTTTTAATTTTTAATTTTTAATTTTTAATTTTTAATTTTTAATTTTTAATTTTTAATTTTTAATTTTTAATTTTTAATTTTTAATTTTTAATTTTTAATTTTTAATTTTTAATTTTTAATTTTTAATTTCTAATTTTTAATTTTTAATTTTTAATTTTTAATTTTAATTTTTAATTTTTCAATTTTCATTTTTTATTTTTCATGTTTTATATTGAATTTTTTATTTTTAATTTTTTATTTCTCATGTTTCATTTCTTATTTTTCAATTTTTATTTTTAATATTTTATTTTTCATTTTTCCTTTTTATTTTTTTCTTTAATTTTTTATTTTTAATTTTTTATAATTTAATGAATAAATAGTCGAGCTCGAGGTCTTTGTTGAATTTATTTATTATTTTTAATTATCTTCTTCTCCAATATTTCGACCAGCTTCGCCGATCATCCTCAGGGATCTAATATATAAATAAAAACAATGTACTATAAATATGCGTCACTTAAATATAGAAAGGTCGAAAGAATAGAACATATTAATTTAATTTTTTATTTTTTATTTTTCATTTTTCATTTTTATTCTTAATTTTTCGTTTTTCATTTTTCATTTTTTATTTTTCATTTTTCATTTTTCATTTTTCATTTTTCTTTTTCATTTTTCATTTTTTAGTTTTCATTATACCCTCCACTCCAGTGTGCAGAGGGTATATATAAGTGTGTCATTCCGTTTGTAATAATTAGAAAAAAAAAATTTGGACCCCATAAAATATATATATTTGTGATCCTTATAACAACCGGAGTTGATATAGCGATGTCCGTCTGTCCGTCTGTGGAAATCACGATGACGGCATCAATCGGGCAGATAGGGTGCTTGTTGACATAAAAAATGATTCATTAACATCCTGAGAAGTTTGCTATTTCAAATCGTCCAAATCGGTCGATTAGGGCCCGAGATTTGAATGAAGAACTAAAAAAAGTCTTGAAAACTATAATTTTCTATGTTGTTCTTGTCACGATCACGCCCTCAATAGGATAGATAAGGTGATCATTTTTAGTGAGAATGATTCAACAAATTAATGGGAAGATTTCTATTTCAAATATCATTAAAATCGGTGGAACAGGTCCAGGGAAATCTCTGAAAAATTAAAAAAAAAAATGAAAAATATGATGTTTCTATATTGTTCTTGTTGTTATTCTAAATGCTGTATTGTTGTCATAGCTGGACTTGTTGTTTTTGTGGTCGTTGTGGTAATAATATAATAAAAACTAACCCTTTGTATATTTTTTTTTTATCAACTCTGGTAGAAAAATTTAAAAGTTTCCATTGTTTTGGCATCACTAAAAAAATTTACTAGATCATTTCCGTCATTGCCACGAGCATGCCTGCAAAGTTTCAGATCGATTGGGTCACGGGAAAGGGGTTAAAATCGATCCAAAATTTTTTCGACAAGCAGACACTACGAGTTAATATAAAGGGAGTAAAAATTCACCAGCATCTAAAGCAAATAATGCTAAAATACCCAGTTGTTAATAAAAAAAAAACAATTTGAATTTAGCAAAAAAAAATTTTATGTATAAATTTATTTAAAGAAAAAAACACAAAAATAACGTTTGATGTTGTATTAAACATATTAAATAATACAAATAATTTACATATATTCTATATATGTATATCCATAATAACTGCATGTTAGAAATAAATCGGTATATTAGTTTATTTACATAAAATTCTGCAATATTTTGTTGTGGGGAAAATACATTCCTTTTGCATTAACAGAGTGTCACTTCATTTTGCTCAGCGTGACTATGCCACAGTAGATGGCGCCACAATTTTTGTTCTAATTAGCTTTGCAATAGTTATTTCTATTTTAACATGAATGTCAATATTTTCAATTAGATATCAAACACAACAATATTAAAGGTATACACGGGCTGGTCTTTTATTTCATACGTTTTTTCATTATTCTTTTACAAATATGAACATAAGTTTGGCATATTAACTTTTTGTTGTCTTTACAAAATAGAGTTACCGAGTTCATCAATGAGTTTTTTGCTTTCAAAACAGTTCTACATAGTTATATAGAATTATTATTCTGCTTTACCTACAAAATATCTGATTGCGATTACATCAAATTTTTAAAAGTTGTTTATAATTACTAAATCATTATTATTCACATAAATACAAAATTTCACTTTTTAAATTTTCCATTCAAATTTAAGAAAATATCAATTCTAAAAACTGTAATTAAAATTTCCAATTATAAAATATTAATTGGATTTCAGAAAATCATATCAAAACGTCGGAAATAATAATTTTAAATTTAGAAGACATCAGTTGTATCAAATTCCAAAAAAAACACCAAATATGTTTACATTTAAAAAATGTTTACATTAAAAAAAAATATTGGCATTCAGGAGAAGTTAATAGCTTTTCAGTAACTTCTTTCAACGATAGTCGAATCGTTAAAAAAAGAAATGCAAAATTATTAGTAAAATTTTTAAACGATATTCGCTATTGTTAAAGTCAGCTGTTGTTGTTATCTAAACGACAACCATTTTTGTGTTGTTTATTCAATCGATAAAAACTTAAATTTTTAGGTTAAAATGTCGTCATACATAAATAAAAATCATAAAATAGTGAAAATATTTTGCTTTTATTAAAAAACTTTTTTATATAAATAAAAAAATTAAATAGCATATTCAATTCATTATTTAATTTTCAAATAAATAAACAGAAATATTAGTAAAAAAAAAATAAAGATATTAAACATAAAGATAAAATCATCCTGTCAAAACGAAGTAATTTGTTTTTTCTATTCTTGTTTGTGTTTTTCGCTTATTTTGACAGAGATGCCACTCGTTTACAATTTAAATAAATAGAAAAATAGAGATGTCGACTGTCGTTAAGATGTCTGTACTTAGTGAATCACTTAATCCTTAATGCAAACAACAATAGCTGTCGATATATTTTGCCATTGTCGGATCGTTGAAATTTACAGAATCGGACTACAGAAAACATTAATTTAAATTCAATGAATTTTAGAAAACGTCAAATGATATTTAAGAATTGCGAACATAAAAATTGTTACATAAATAAACGCAATTTGATGAGAATGTTATTTATATATAAATTTTCACAATTTTTTTTGGATGAATATTTGAAGTTTTTCAGAAAATAAAGATAACAAATTATTTTATTTAAAATGTTTGGGACATTTGGTTTTTTGCGTTTGGCATCCCTAATTTGATTATTTATTATTATAAATTTATTCTCTATGTTTTCCAAATATGGCAATATTTTAATAAAAAAGTTGAGAGAGCTTCTTTTGGTTATTATTTTGTTACTCCGTCCGACCTACATGGCCGCAATGAATAAATATTTCGCCAGTTAAAAGAAACTATACAGCCATCTCCAATTAGCACGATTTAATGCATATAGCCACCCTACACAACCACTACCTTTGCAATGGAGGTAAGGGCGAGCTATTTAATTAGCAAAAACTAAATTAAATGAGAAGTTATGTCATATAACCGGAAACGCATGCATATACGAAATGCATGCATATTTTCCCAATATTTTGTTTACATTTATTATCAATACTCAAACCGAGGTTGAGGGTATCAATGATTCGGCACAGCCGAATTTAACACTCTTACTTCTTTTTTTTCATTTTTCATTTTTTATTTTTTATTTTTCATTTTTCATTTTAAATTTTTTTATTTTTCATTATTTATTTTTCATTATTCATTTTTAATTTTTCGTTTTTCATATTTTATTTTTCATGTTTCATTTCTTATTTTTCATTTTAATTTTTCATTTTTTTTTCATTTTTCATCTTTCAATTTTCATTTTTGATTTTTAATTTTTTTTAAATTTTTATTTTTCATTTTTAATTTTCAAACAGGTTATCATAATATCATAATTTTTTCACCAATACAATCTTATGACTCACATGTTACGCTCACATGTTACGCTTACATGTTACGCTGTTTTTGAAATTTACCGCCCTGCGCGTATAGATGTTTACACATCAAAAAGGACTCAATGTGTTTTTCATAACATCGGGTCTTTGGGCCCCAGAAGACACCGTCGGATCGAGCTAAAAAATGAAGACCGCATTTATGACAGCACACCTCATTTTTTAGACAACACACATATTAAGAATTAAAAAAAAAAAAATCGCATACAAGCTGTTCACTTAACGGCCAGATAATCTAAAAAATTTACGTCTCTAAAGAACTGTAGAAGACTGAGTTTTTTTTTCCCATTTAAACTTAGTTTGATTAAACTCAACTCTTTAGTCAGTTTCAAGCTATAAGATCGTTTTATTGGGATTGTAAATCGGATTAAGGTTAGTTAAACTAATCAAATAGTTTTAAAGTTATTAGGGTTTAAAAGAAAGTTATCTCACTATGGGAAAGCGAACATCGTCTGATACTCGGAAAATTATGTTAGATCTAAAAGATAAGTTATTAAATACGTCAAACACAATCAGGTTGAAGATTTACCGAGATCTGGACGCCAAAAGCGGCTTAGTGGTACTAAAGTTGAAGCTGAAGCAAGAGAAGTAACGAAATATCCAGCCTAAAGTGCAGTTAAATTATCAGAAAACATAACTCAGACATCAGGCAAGCCAATAAGTTCGAGTACAGTAAGGAGATCGCTTCACAAAAATGGTCTAATTGGAATCAGGTCAAGATTATGAATTTCGATAAAAAGTACTAAAATGAGGGTCAATATTTTTGGGAAAACATATTAAGAGCAAATTCGAAATTTTCGGCGCGAAAAGTCCCCCAAAAATATGGCTTGCTAAGATTGAAACCTTCAAAGAAAAGTGTGTTACCAATACTGTCAACTTCAGTGGAGGTTTAGTTATGGTTTGGGGTTATATGGCGGAAACAGGTGTTGCTAATCTTTTTTTCATATAGTCCACTATGAACAAAATAAATTACTTAGCGATTTTGATGGAAAGTGTTGGTCCTAGTGTCGAGAAACAAGGCATGGCTGAAAACTGTAGCTTCTAACAAGACAACAATCTAAAGCATATGTCTAAAATTGTGAGAGAGTGGCTACTGTACCGGACTTCTTAGCCACTTGATCATCATCCTCAGTCAACGAACCTTAACCCGATCGAGCATCTGTGAGAAAACCTTGTCAGAAAAATAGTCGAAAGACTATTTCAAGCAAGGCAAAATTATAGAAGGCTCTAAAGGAAAAATGGAGCAAAGTCTCCCCCTAAAATAAAACAGAAAAACTTGTCTAGGATACGAAATAAGGTGCTTAAGTCGAAATCAAAAAAACCAAATAAATAATAATTTAAAAAGTTCACTTTTGAAGTTCTGTTACCTTTTGTTTGCTGTTCACTTTATTTTGACGCGTAAATAAAGTGCATTTATTTATACTAGCAGATTCCAGCCCTCGAAATTCGAGCGCAAATTCTAGGAAATTTTATTTTTTCATTAAATAAAGACCCTAAAAGTATGCCAATCAATTATAGCCAATTCACAAATCAGCACAAAAAACAAATTCATTTTTATTACAAAAACATTAACAAATTTAATAAACACACACATAGCATTGTATAATTTTATGTATATGTTAGTAGCAACTTTAAATGTAATTTACTCAAAATAAAGGAAAAAATTTAAAAATCTGTAAATCTGCAAAACGGCTGAAAAGAAATACCTTTCAAATAATATACGTCTGGTCAAAATCGGGATAAAACGGTAAAACAAAACAGCAGTCACAAGAAATCGCCTAGCCTATTAATATTATAGATAATATTTCTTAATTGATTTTACTCTTTTACTTTTATCATTTTCGATTTTTTCAAAATACTGTGCCAGACAGCCAAAGCATTGACATTATGGCCTGTACAAAACAGAATTGTAAAACAAAATATCTCAACTATCAAAGGACTATTTTCAATATACTTCAAAATTTTCACTCAACATAAGTTAAATAATTTTTTTTTCTGTTAATTTTATTAATTTGGCAAACAAAATTTTTAAATATTTTTTTATTTTAAGCAGCTGGTTAATAGAAAAATTAAACCACATTTTGCTTAAATTTCGTTGAATTAAAGGAATTTATCGTAACAAGAAATTTTTTTTTACACGATTTCACAAATAAATAAACGGTCTTAAAATTTCGAATTTGTATTAAAACGCTAAATCTACATCCTATCAATAATAATGAATTGTTTTAATTGTAAAGTGAATAAAATTGGACCAGGAACAGCACCGTATGGTGGTTTCTTATGTGGCAATGATCATCTGCAATGCAATGCTTGCAATACGTTTGCAAAAGGACAGTGTGGCATATGTGAGGATGCAACGAAATTTGTACAAATGAATTTTAATCCTTGTTCTCAGACATTGGCCATAGATCAAAATAAATTGGCCATGTCTGCCGTAGGACAAGCACCAACGGCTCCGCCTCTACTTCCCTCCGGTTCCAATTTGTTGGCAATGCAACAGGAATCATCAAGCGCTTTCCCAAAACCTCTTTTTGCGGAACTGGAAACGCAATCCAATTTATCGCAAGAACACCTAAGTATGCGAGATTCCAAGGAATCGTTCGAGCAAATCTTATCAAACAGATTAGTAGATGAAAATTTAACCAAGGAAATATCTGAATCACAAGGGAAATCGGTGCCATCTGCTGAACAAAAACCAAATACGGAAAGTCCATGCGATAAGTTCAATAAATGCGATAGTCGAAACGATAATCATCATGCGGAACGAGATAAAAAGACACATTCACATCGCCATCATTGTAAGACCCCACAGGAGTCTGGTTTAAATCGAAATATATTTTTATTTGATGAGGTAAGAGATCATTTCTTTTTCGGCAGTTTTTTTTTTATTATAATTGAAAAAAATTTTAGATTCAAATTTAAATTGATCTTGAATTAATTTTATCTTTGTAAAGTATAAATTCCAAGAGGGAAGTTTTCAGATTCAGGAAATTAGTGGGTGGTCCCTGTTCCGAATGTCTGGTTTTCACCGTCATTTTCTATGTAAATTATTGTCATATGTATAAAAACGGGTGTCAATTGCAACACATGACAATATTTGTTACCTAAAATGCAACATGTTGGCAATTTGTTTTCATTTAACGGCCGGACTTTTTATTTGTCAGTTTAAGGACTGCGTTTGAAAAAATTGTCCATTACAAAATTCGAAAAATCTGCTGAACTAATGTTTTGATTTAAAAAATGAAACCCATTTTAAACTCGTATTTTAGGAGGAGTTGCTTCTCGAAATACCAAAAGGAAATTAATTTTGGAGTACAACTTTGTAATGACAAGAAGGTAGGTCAGGCCAAAATAAAGTGGAAGCCTCGTGCTGTCTTAAGAAGGCTTTAGGCTTCTCTCCAAGCATTCTTGGATGTGTATTTCCCAGTTAATTGTTCCCGTAGTTACGAAAGGCTTGCTCCTTTCGCCACAACTGCAAATAGCTTGCCATACCAGGAACTTGTGAGGAAAATTTGATAGTTCTTAAGACTTAAATTTTTCGTCTACATTCCCCGGCGAGTTTGCAGTGTAAAATTCCTGAGCTGGAAGCTGCGAAAAGTCAGGACGTCTCGTCGTCCATGATGCAGCAATTGAATTTTTCGAGGAAATCTTTTTAAGTTTTTGGCACGCTGTTTTGCTTCCGTGTCCTTCACAACATTCCTATCTGGAACTTTCTGCACCTTGAATGTCTTGAGACCGGCGTCCTTATTGGCCTTGCGTACAAAAAACTCGGAGCATTCCACTTTCTGAGCCAGTTTTCTGCCCGAAATATTAGGATTTTTCTTCAGCATGTGACCTACTTTTGGTCACACATGCCTTTCTTCCTTCCAGAACTTTTCTTCCGAGTGACGTTCAAGTCTTCGCTAAACTTCTGTAAAACTCTAGACACTATTTTCGGGCTAATTTTTAGCTCTCCAACAATTTTTTTAAAATGTCAATGAACCTAATGATGATATTCCGCCTCCTCTTCTTCAGGTATTCTGCAGCTACGGCAGTGCTGAAATCCGAGATTGTCTGCATTTGTTTACCGATCAGCCAATAACCCGCCAACACGGCCGTAGACCTTGATATGTCTCTGCTACTCCTACTGAGGAGAGATTTAATCCATCTTAAGTTATAGTCAGGTCACGTCTGCCTCGAAGTCTTTCATGTACGAGGACAATCCCAGAATAACCCGACAAAAAAAAACAACAAAATTTTGGACAAATTTTTCTTTATTTCTCAACATAATCTACTTTCAGATCGCTACAGTTTTCCAAGCGATATCCAATAGCTTCCATACCCTATTTATAGTAAGAACTGTCTAGTTCCTTAAAATAACCTTCAACCGCAGACTCTTCTTCTTGGCAGATCTTTTAGCATCGAGCCATTTTTTCAAGTTTGGCAATAGAACGTAACCCGAGGACGCAAAATCTGGCGATAAGGTGCGTGATAAAGTAATTTGAACTTTAAGTCATGGATTTTGGCCATCGCTATAGGGATGTGTGAACTTGGACATTGTATTTTTTAAAATTTTTTCTTTTAACTCATGCACTCTGTGTGTGTCTGTCTGTCTGTCTGCCACGGGTGGACCCCATTCACCCTTATCCAATTGATCTGAAGCTTGGCCCATAGTCTTACCGTGACTACAGATTAATTTTGGGGTAGTCACGCACAGTCATGCGTGGTCACGCACAGTCACGGAGTGATCTAAATGTCATTTACCCTCATCCGATCGATCTGACACTTAGTCCATACACTTGCTGTGAAAAGAAGATTAACTTTGACTTAGTCACGCACAGTCACGTACAGTCACGGAGTGATCTAAATGTCATTTTCCCTCATCCGATCGATCTCAAACTTGGTCCATACACTTTCTGTGAAAAAAAGATTAACTTTGACTTCGTCACGCACAGTCACGCGTGGTCACGCACAGTCACGGAGTGATCTAAATGTTATTTCCCCTCATCCGATCGATCTCAAACTTGGTCCATACACTTTCTGTGAAAAAAGATTAACTTTGACTTAGTCACGCGCAGTCACGCAAGGTCACACACAGTCACGGAGTGATCTAAATGTCATTTCTCCTCATCCGATCGATCTGAAACTTAGTCCATACACTTGCTGTGAAAAAAGATTAACTTTGACTTAGTCACGCGCAGTCACGCATAGTCACGCACAGTCACGGAGTGATCTAAATGTTATTTCCCCTCATCCGATCGATCTCAAACTTGGTCCATACACTTTCTGTGAAAAAAGATTAACTTTGACTTAGTCACGCGAAGTCACGAATGGTCACGCACAGTCACGGAGTGATCTAAATGTCATTTACCCTCATCCGATCGATCTGAAACTTGGTCGATATACTTGCTGTAAAGAAAGATCAACTTCGACACAGTCACGCACAGTCACGGAGTGATTTAAAACCCATTTTCCCTTATCCGATCGATCTAAAACTTGGTCGATAGACTTGCTGTGAAAAAAGATCAACTTTGACATAGTCACGAACAGTCACGGAGAGATTAAAACCCACTTCCCCTCATCCGATGGATCTGAAACTTTGTCCATAGACTTGGTGTGGCCAAAGATTAATTTTAAGATAGTCACACACAGTCACGCACAGTCACGGAGTGCTTTAAAACTCATTTCCGCTCATCCAATCGATGTAGAACTTGGTCCACAGACTTGTTGTCACCAAATATTAACTTAAAGATAGTCACGCAGTCACAGAGTGATTTAAACCCCATTTCCCCTCATCCAATCAATCTGAAACTTGGACCATAGAGTTGTTTTGACCAAAGATTAATTTTAAAATAGTCATGCAAAGTCACGCACAGTCACGGAGAGATTCAAAACTCATATGCACAAGGAAAGAAAGAGTTTTACTAAAAACTTTGTTTTTATGGATTAGATTATTTTCTTAATTTTATCATGGCTGCGATAAGATAGCATAATACTCGCCTCTGATAGTTTTTCTTTTTGAGGATAATCAATAAAAATGATCCCAGCAACATCCCAAGAAGAGACGCCGTTAGCTTGTCTGCATATTGAACTGTCCTCGCCTTCTTTGTACATGATTCTCCTATTTCAATCCTCTGTTTTGACTGTTCGTTTATCTCAGGTGTGAATCCATGGCTGCGAATCGACGCAAAAACTCGGTGACCAATTTTTTTCCATGTTTACAAATTCACTGAAATCATTTACGTTTGATGGCTCCAAAAGAAATATTAAACAATGTGGCACCTTGAAACTTAAAATGTATGCCTTATAAGGTTGCCACTTTTCACTAAAGTAATTTTCTTTAACTACTGCCGCCATCTATACGCTAGGTCAGATTGTTCTGGTACCGCCCTCATATTTCCACTGCTCGTAGAAAGCTGAAAGATTCCTTCCTTAATAATTCCCAGGAGATTTGTTACTAACACCGTGGAAGAAACAACAATAGCAGAACCTGTTCATGTTACCGTAAAAATCCCTATGACCCGCGACCCATACTAGAGAAATCAGGAAAAGGTTGCTCAGCTTTGACAGTTCCTTCTAGCACTGTCCTACGAGAACACAAGTTGTTATGTGAGAGTTAGGGGAGAGAAGATCCACCTGACTACAAACTAATTTAATATATGTGACTTGCTCCACGAAAAGGGACCTCTGCGCCGAAAATTTTTTTTTTTACTTTTTGAGTGATTCTTATAGGAAAAAAACGCTCTTTCAAATGCCGCAAACCGCAAGTTTCTATGTCTTTTAGTTTTTTTTACAAATCACCTGTAAAGATGAACATAATGAAAAAATTGAAAAATGTGATATAAACAGATAATATATATAATATTTGAAATTTAAAAAAAGTTCAATATCAAAGGTACAAAATTACAAAAATATAAAAATTTTACTCCTAACACGCTTTTTTGGTGGTTCTTCTGTATTTTGTTGCTTTTCACCTTTGTCTGATTTTTTTTAGGAAGTTCTTCCAGTTTTTTTTTTTGTTATTTTCATCTTCGATTTATTCACCATTGTAGCACGTTTCTTTATAGATTGTTTATCTCCGTCTTTGTTTCTGGTTTTCACATCAGCTTGAGCTTTTTCAACTGCAGCTGTCTTCTTAGGGAGTTTTTCCACTTTTGCTACCGATTTTTTAGGAGTCTCAGTTTTGTTTTCAGTCAGTTTTTTTTGTTCTTTTTTTTTGTGGTGACTGCCTTGTTTTCGGTTGATGTAAATTCTTCGGATTTCGCTGACTTCTTCTTCATCGGTTTTTGTGGCTTCGGAGCCACATCATCGCACTTATTCTTATCGAAAACAAGCTCTCTTATATTTTTGTATAAATACCATTGTCTTTCTAAGTTTAATCCATCCGGAGTAATAACGTTAGGGTAGGATTAATCATCGGTGCAGATACGTAGCTCAAATTTTATTGTATCCTGGCTATCTGCGAATAATTTCGCTTCCACGCTATCCTTACTAATGGTGAAGTGGTGAAAGGTCGTAATTCCAACTAATGGCTTGAAAAACTTCTTGAAATATTCAACCCAATCATACCATGTGACGTTTTCCATTGTCACTGGTTTATTACAGCCGGAGGGAGAAGAGGCAGTCACGCAGTTCTTGATATCTTCGTAAGTATCAATACGAAGACTGAATTTGGCTTAGAATAACTAAATCTTGTTCATCTTTCTGTAATTCCAAAAAGATATTTCTTGCAAAAACAATTCGTTCTTTCGGAATTACAGTAGTGCATCCATTCGTACAGCAAGGTTTTTATAAAAACTGCGATAAAGTTTACTCTTCCTCAATATCTTGAAGAGATAATTGCAGCGCTTCTGAAACTTCTGGCGATGAAAATGCATCCGACGCATCACTGACTATAGGTAAACATTCTTCCAAGCAATCGCTGAAGTATTGTTCTTCAACACTCTAAAATTCGTCTTCCAGACACATTTTCTTACCTTAATTAAGACTTATTTTACCCTGAAATAAATTAGATAATAGATAAATTAAATAATAATAAATAATAGATTCAATTCTATCGGTTTAAATCCAAAACATTGATAATTTGATAAGGAATAAAACAGCTCTAGTAATTTTGAAAACAAAATTAGCAAAAACTGGTTTTTAACTGTTAGAAATATTTTTCATAGAGGCAACACTGCATAGTGAACATCGTACAAAGTACCAGAGAGTCGAAATACATCGCCAGATGATCAGGTTGAAGGAAGAGTTGCATAACCATGCGCAAAACACGGAAAAACGAAGCGCTTTTTTTAAACGCGTTTTTCTCAATAACTTCTTTTCGGCGCAGAGGTCCCTTTTCGTGGAGCAGGTCACATATTGAGTTTCAATAAGAAACTTCTTAGTCAGTTCCAGTCCATTACACTGATTTCCTCTAATGCAATTTTAATAACAATATTGCTTTCCTCAATATCAATTTTTTTTTATATTCTTCAATTTCTTTAATCATTAAGAATGAAAATGAAAATGATTCTCTTAGTAATATCGACAAAAACTTAGGTAAAAATTAGGTTTTTTCTTAATCATGTTAATTTTATAAACGAAAGATTGTTTCTCGGACACTAAGTTCTCCATTTTGCTGCAGAAAATATTATAAAAATCGGAGGGAAACTATAAAAAACTATATATTTTGAGGACAGGGAAAACTCTCTGAACTTTCGAATACAAATTGTTAGACTTTGCTGTTTTTACAATTTTATACATTCACACCAATATTGGAAATAATTGGAATTATATCTTTACAGGATCCTCAAGATTCGAATATTATCGACACCTCCGAAATTCGTTTTATGGATTCAACTGATAGTCTACATAATTTCTACGCAAATAGCACGCCGAATGACACTAACATTACCAAACAGGAAGAATTAAATAAACATTTGTCACCTAAAAGTTTCCCCGCACAACTAAACGATGTTGACCAACCACAAGCTTTATCCACGAAAGTCTTACAAGACTTTGAGTCGCACAATACTGCCAATAGATCTGAAGTGGTGGAAAATTATTTAGAAACTTATGGACCTACGGGATGTTATAATTTTCCCGCCTACAATTGTCAACATCAATGTTGTGATTTCGGATCACACCAACAACAAATGCAGCAAATAACGACACAAAAGAAAACCGTATGTGTTTCTACCGATTCCGCTCCAAGTTTGAAAACCACTAACAGAGAAGTATGTCAGCCCGGTAAATTTAAGCCACAGGAATATGTTGTTATGCAAAGTGTGGGTATTGCTAAACCGGAATGCGGTAATAAAACGCTAATAGATAAATTTGGTAGACCCAGTTTAGATATGCGTATGCAAAAGATTTTGGAAACATTTCAAGAAGATCCTCAAATTCCAAAACTAAAGGAAAAACCTCTAGAACAGGCAATGGGAAATTATATGAAAATGCCATTTGCTGCAGCAGTGACTCCTCCACAACCGTTAGAGAATACTACAAGTCCAGGGGAATGTCAAAAAGCTCATATTTCCAGTAATGCGATGGAGGCCACAAATGCCACAAGTGACAGTGTTGTGGTCTTACAGTTATTGAATGCCTATCGTGCCTTTTACAATCCACCCGAACAAATCGTTAATCCAGCCAATTATTTACGCACTCTAGCTCACGCAGAAGCTCAGGAACCACCCTTACCACAATTTCAAACAATACCCTGCTCCTCAGTCGTAGCCAAAGATCTGATGTCGACCAAGTCACGATTTTTAAATAACAAACCGGTACCGGCTTACACTTTGAATATACCCCGTTCACCCATACGATGTCCACAATCGAACTGCCAACGTATGATATTTGTTTCGGATTTCAATAAACATTTAGTCGTCGATCACAATCATTTGCCCATGGAACGTATCGAACCATTTCAATGTAAGAATTTCTTTTTGGATCCTCGACTAGCACATTGTGGCGTTAGCAAATGTCATCTCCTGTATTTAATGCGCGACACTATTTCCGATTTGGGCAGCAGTAAATATAAGGATTTCTTGCCCGTATTGGTTATGACAACCCGAATATCCCTAACGCAAATCTGTGGCTTACAAAAGGAGCAACAAGCTACTGAGGATAGTTTAGAATTTTTTATTGTTTGGGTTACGGGTATTGTGCCCGAAGAATTTCCCATATCGGTATCTTTAACGATCTGGCCGCGATCCGGTAAGGTGCCCTCATGTCATGTTGCCTATTCGGGTGAAATGTATTCCATACGAAAATCCCAGCAGGCTGTAGATGTTTGGCAAAGTGGCCGTATGTTGTTGTTATCAAAACAAGAAATTGATTTATTAAGCGATGGCGGCCGAGAAATGTTAAATTTGCAATTGGTGGTCCATTAACTGTACTCCGAAAAAGAAACAAGGAACGTATTAGAATTAGTTAACAATCAAAATCAATTATTTCTTTAGTGGGCATAGTGTTTTTTAAAATTTTGAAATGTCTTTTTAATATAATATCTGTATATTTGCATATTGTAGTTCTTATTTTGCTATATTTTTAGAGAATCTTTTTTTTTTGTCATATAAACATAAGGATTTTTAAAATAAATATATATTTCAATTATTTATATTTAAAATTTTATTAATAATTTAAATTGCAAAAAAAAATAAAAAATTAATTCATAACTCAATATTCCAGGCGCAAAAAGTTCATCGGAAGAAGTGATATTCTTGGGACCGCGGATGTGGTGAAAAATTAGAGCATCAATGACTTTAAAATGAGCTGGAAGTTGTCATTTTTGAAGAACATTTTTACTAGTGCTTAAGCCCTGATTAACTTCATTTAAGAAAATTAAAGCTAAAATCTTTGCTACCCACCACGTGCACCTTAAACTCAATATTACAACCAATGTCGGTTACTGCTACCAATTTAACACAGTTAATTGCTTTTTTTTGTCTACCTTATAATTTCTTGTTGTAAAAAACAATGAGAATCTCTTCTATAGAAATAAAGGGTTTTTCAACAGGGACGCTACAAAAGTAGAAAGACAGGGACAGCAAACGACGCAATATTTCTTGCCGCTCTTCTGACATTCCTCTTCAGTAAGGTTTGCCATTTCATGATGGAAAGATATACGAGCCAACAACGAGTCGAAATTATTAAAATTTACTACCGAAATTCGGAGTCAGTGGCCTCAACGTTAAGTGCGCTACGTCCAATTTATGGTCATCATAATCGTCCTAGCAGATCAACAATTGAGCGTCTAGTAAAAACATTGGAATCCACAGGCACAGTACAAAATGTTCCCGTGCCAGTGAGACAAAGAAGTGCCCGTAGTGTCGAGAATATTGCTGCCGCTGAGGCTTCAGTTGAAGAAAGCCCAAATGTGTCTCTCACACGTCGTTCTAAAGCGTTGGGCATCTCTGTGACGTCGTTGTGGCGAATTTTGCGACAAGATCTTGGCCTACATCCTTACAGGATCAAATTGACGCAAGAACTGAAGCCGCTTGACCACCAGAAGCGTCGTATTCGTGAATTGGGCTGAGAAACAACTTGAAAATGATTCGGATTTTCATCGAAAAATCATCTTCAGCGATGAGGTTCATTTCTGGCTGAATGGTTTCGTCAACAAACAAAATATGCGTTATTGGTCAGACAGCAATCCACACGTACTCCATGAGTCATCATTGCATCCCGAAAAATTACGGTTTGGTGTGGTTTATGGGCCGGCGGCGTCATTGGGCCGTACTTCTTCCGTGATGATCAAGACCCGCACGTTACTGTGAATGGGAATCGCTACCGCTTAATGATAACTGAATATTTTTGGCCCCAATTGGATGATATGGACTTGGAGGACATGTGGTTCCAACAAGAAGGCGCCACAAGCCACATAGCGAATGTCACAATCAATTTATTGGAAACCAAGTTTGGAGAACGTGTTATCTCACGAAATGGTCCAGTCGATTGGCCGCCTCGGTCGTGCGATTTGACGCCGTTGGACTATTTCTTGTGGGGCTACGTCAAGTCTATGGTCTATGCCAACAAGCCAGCGACGATTGATGAACTTCATACGAATATCGAACGTGAAATTGCAGCAGTATCGGCCGATTTATGCTTGAAAACCGTCGAAAATTGGGTTCAGCGTCTGGACTTCTGCAAGCGTGCCCGTGGTGGCCATGCAAAAGAGATCGATTTCCATACATAATGGCATCGAACGTACTTTCACAGGAATAAAGAACTTCATTGATATCCGAAATCGTTTTTGTTTTATTTAAAAAAACTTTTGTAGCGCTCTTATTGAAAAACCCTTTAATTACTTACTACAAAATTTCATTAGTTTATCATCTGTTACTAGAGTAAAAAACCTATAAATTCCCTAAGTACTTTGAAGAAAAGGTACTTTAGTTGAATATTAAATTTGTTTCTTGATATTCTCTCTTATAACTTAAGAAAAACAACAAACACATTGAATATTATTATATTTCAAAAGTTTTGTTTTACATTTTCGTTCATATTTCGTGACCCATTGGATCGTTTTTGATGATTTTAAATAAGAAGTCAATCAGGATGTTAGTAAACGATATTATGCCAAAATGAAGATCGTAGCTTAGTTATTGAGGGTGTGATTATGATTTCCACAGACAGACGGACAGACGGACATCGTAAAATCAATTTCTCTTCTTACAACGATCAAGGTTTATGGCATCTACGGAATTTAACGGAATGATCAACTGATATATACCTTTTGCACAGGGTATAAAAATCTCAAAAAAATATATAAAATTTAAATTTATAGCAAAAAAATGTGCGATTCATATCATTTATATGAAATGTAGGAAAGTAAACAATGTTATTTTGTTTGCTTACATTTGGTTTGTTTACATATTGTATTTCACATTTGTTGTTTCATTCATTTAATCCCAGAAAACTCAAATCATGAAACAAGCAAATCCCTGACAATTTCTTGTGGAAATATACTCTTAAAGGAAAATTGTCCCAGAGAAGAGTATACAGCTTTATTATGAAAAATATATACAAATTTATGCTTAAAATTGAAATTCCCAGCAAAATAAAGTTTACTCTGGAGGAGGTAATTGCTAACTGTGTATTTTCTTCGGCATTTTATTAAGATTTTTTTGGGAATGCTTATTTGTTTACATTTGGTTTGTTATATTTTGTATTTCTAACTCTTTTTAATTTTTTTTTATTCATTTAGTTAATCCCAGAAAAATCCAACCAAGAAAGAAACAAATGTCATAAGGCCTTACCACATACTATACTGCCGTGACACACACTAGCGACCCCTGCTTTATAAACTACATAAATTACAACCCTGTTACAGCTATTAAATGAGATGAAACAACACATTTAATTTAATGTTCTATCACCCTTACATATCTTTTCTTTACTTATTTGTGCCATAGTTGGAAGTTTTTCTTTGACTTTGAATTTTAATTGGCATTAGGCGTAACTTATGCGAATGCCAAGAAATTTCATTACCATTTTTTTATTTAGTATTTTATATTTCAAATAGTACAGTATAACAGAAAATCACTTAAACCTTTCACTCGGGATTTATTTCCAATACGAAAAAAAAAATATGTTGTTGCTTTTTATTATAGTATAAAACAACATCAAACATATATACAATTAAAAAATTAATTTTTTTTAGAAGTAGCTTTTTGAGAATGTACTTATTTGCGTACACAACTTGTTGAGCATTGTAGGATATTTCAATAAGGATATAGTATCTGTAAGATAGATTTCTTAAAAAAAAAACAATGCATTTGTTAATATTTATATCAAAATAAATTTGTATTTCTTTCAAATTCATTTAACTATATCCTTATTAATTATAAAAAAATAAACATAATCATAAAAATAAAGTATTCATAAAATTTGAGATCAATAGAAAAGATTATAAAAGTAATATTTATATAAAAACTAGTAAAAAATTCAATCATATTAGTTTATAAGGAATAATTTAAATATAAATTCTTTGATTTTATTATTTGGTATGAAATGCCGAAAAGAAATTACGGTATTTAAATAAACATAGATGTATTTTACATTTTTGGCATATTATGCGGGTGCTACCGGAACAATTCGAATTTTTGCAGCGCGTAGCTTCTTTCGCATCATCATGTTGAGGTATATGATAATTTGCATCATACTGAACTTCTTTTAATGGCCGCACTTCTCTGACAAATTTTGAAGTACTCGGACAATTTACAGAATTTTCGTATTCATAAGAAGGTCTTCCTCTTTTTCGACGTTCAATGGTATTAACTACAGTAATACTAATAATTGCATAAAGTCAATCAGAGGAATAATTTTATTTGTCGGTACATTAGTTTTTATGGACTCCTGTCGATATTCAATCCAGGAAGCACATATTGCAACTTTTATAAAATGGAAAATAATTCTTAATGGCCACTTCCTATATTTAATGCAAATTCTGTAGTATGATATTATTTGATATAGTAGATCGACGCCACCCATTCCAAAATTATATAAATGTACAATATAAGGTTGTAATATGTAGAATTGCAGAATTTCCAATAGCTGAAATATTGTAAAATAGTTATCCATATGTAGATTGTGACCTACACGAGAAATTCTCTTTATAAGATGAAGTAATGTAGCAGCACCATGCCCAAATCTAGAACTGTCAAAACTTGATATTTCTGTAATGCTTCCTTGATATAAAACGAAGTCATATGGATAGCCACTCTTACCATATAACATATAAACTTTAATTCCCCATTGACATGGTTTACCTCTAATATACTCTTTAACGTTAAAATGTCCTGTAAAAAGAATTATCTGCTCATCGATAGAAATATTCTCTTCAACAGAAACTTCTTTACAGCGCTTTCGAATGCTTTCAATAAGTGGGCGACTTTTAAGAAATTTATCTTTACAATCCGAAATAATATTTAAGTTGTCCACCAGGTGGAAATTTGTTCTTAACTGGTAAAAGCGTTCGCAAGACCTAACTGATGCTACGGATTCTATTTGTAAGTTTTTACCACAGTATATTTTAATTTGGGGTAACTTCGTAACACCCATTAACATATGTATTCCAATAAATTGCATCATTTCTGTATGGTTCGTGTGTTTGAAAGATCTAGCGCTGACAGCCTTTTATTCAGCGTAAATTGTTGTATAAATTGCCATTCGCTCATACATTTCGAAATACGATAAAGGCGTTTTTGTACACAATGAATTTTGCTCAGTGTCGAATTTTTTCATCGTCGAATTCTCTATGCCTGAACTCAATATTTTTCTTTTCAGTAACTAGATAATGTTCAAATTCATCTACGGAATTAATTTCAGCGATTTCATTTAATTGAGGAACTTGCATCACGGGTGAACTTGTACTATTGAAATTTTCATTTTCTATTTCCAATTCATCATTTACAATAAAATCTGCAGCTTTACTCATCACAATATCTACTAAATTTGATTACCGATGAATATTGATGTTAATAACATCATTTGTAGGTTCCGGTTCAGTATTTTTCATTTCTTCGTTTTCAGAATCGTTATCAGAAAACTCTATCTCTGATTCATTTGCATTTATAATATCTTCAATATTCTTTGTAGTAAGCTTTTTTGAATATTTTGAAGACATTTTCTGGAAATCATATATTGGAATTTAGTTAGCTGGAGTCTGTTAGACCACAATTGTGTACATGTACACATATGTATGTGTACATTTGACTTGACTTCGTACACAGATGCGTACATGCAATTTTATTGTAGGTTTTACTAATAAGTATTATATGCTGATCAATTTTGAATAAAAAATATTGAAATTTAAACTTAAATTTACACAAATAACAACTTTCATAATATTATCACTTTTTATTTAATGTTTAAATCAAAATCTTAAATTCACTTACTTCCATGTAGTCTTGACAGTTCTAACTTACATCAAAGATTAAGAGAAATATGATATTTACAAATAAAATTTACTCAAAAACTATTTCTTTGTATGAACAGAATTATTTATAAAAGAGAATGTCACTCAAAATATATTGATAGCTCTTCTAATACCAAAAATAGGATTTTAACATGATGTACACAATTGTGTACGCGTCGAGTGAAATAGTTAAAGCTTCAGCACCAATATGGCATTAAAGAGGCTAAAAGGCGGGTAGCACTGATTCACTATTTTCAAAAAATATTCATTATTTTAATTAAAAAAATTTGTATTAAAAATTACTCCAGAGGTGTGTCGATTTTTGTAAGCAAAAATTGTTTAAGTTCTTTTCCGAATGTTGATAACAATACGATGGATTTTAAATGAATTGGCGATATCTAGATATCAACAAGTTTTGTCCTTGTCTTGTACCTCGATGTGAGATGAAGAATTTCCTCGATTTAAATATGAACTTCGTTATTTGCATTTTAAACAATCCCCAAAGATGTAATATATTGCTAGCATGATATTTAAGAAAGTCTAAAGCACTGGTTCCCAACCTTTTGGGGTAATCGTACCCTTTGGTAACAATTTGGAATCTTACGTACCCCTACTTTTATTGATAATTATATACAGAAAAAATAAAAACATTATATATAAAAAAAAAAATTCACATTATATTTAAAAGTAATTAATTAAAAATTACAAAAAAAAAATTAAATTTAGTGGGAACGTCAACCAATTGTTGTATTCGTGGTAGGATGTTTGAAAGACCCAACCACATGTCATGTTCAGCCTTTAGTTTGTTCCTTAATTTTGTTTTTATGGACACAAGCACTGAAAATCCAGATTCGCAAAGGTAAGTAGTGACAAACGGAATAAGAGCTTTCAACGCCCGTTTGACCAAAGTAGGATATGCCTCGCTTTGTTTACACCAGAATACATCAAACGCCATTGTTTCAAAGCCACTGCTTATTTTTTTATTATTCCGCAATTTAAGGAGCTCAATGAGATCCAATGAGACGGTGAAAGGGTTAATTATCCATTTAACAACTACAAATGTGCGAGGAATAATTCGATCGAAAGTAATTTGAAAATTTTCCAGGTGCATTTTAATACAATTCAAAACCCTGATATCAATTTCACGTTTAACTTGCAAGGAAACTATTTCATCAAAAAGAGAAAAATTGGCGTAATTTTCACATTTTACTCTTCTGCCGTAGAGAGCCAACTTTTCTTGAAATGATGTTACTTTCTCCTCGGCATCGAATATATTCATACCTTGGAGTGAAATATTTAAGCAGTTTAGATGGCTAAATATATCTGCAAGGTACGCTAAAGAGAGCACAAAGCTGGTATCCATGAAGTGAAGCAAAAGAGTTGATTCTTTGTCACGTAGAAATGTCTCAATTTGAGATCTAAGTTCAAAAACCCGGCTAAGAACTTTTCCTCTGGATAGCCAACGTACTTCTGTATGCAAAAGAAGGCGATGATTCAATGCCCTTGATTTAATAAAGTTTACGGTTTTTACGACAATATCCAACACCTCTTTGAAATAAGAAGGAAGAGTCTTTGATACCAAAGCATGACGATGAAGAACGCAATGACTAAAAAAAAAACATTTGGGTTTCTCTGTTTCACAACGGGCAATAAATACAGAATTTTTGACGAGCATAGCTGGAGCACCATCAGTACAAATAGCTCCCACATTGTTCCAAGAAAGCCCATTGGCAACAAAAAAATTATTCATAACTGAGATAATATCCACAGCCTTTGTAGTTTCTGTCAGAGGTTCACAAAAAAGAAAATCTACTTTGATTTCGTTTCTATACACATATCTAACAAAAACTAGAAGTTGAAACATCAGTGGATGCATCCGATTGCAACCCAATGAACTTTCTTGTATTTATTCCAAAATCTGCTTTAAGACATCTTCTGACATACCTTTAATTCGGTCGTGAATAGTGTTGTTGGATAGTGGGATTTGTGATATTTTAAGTTTCGCGTCCTTACCACACATAATTTCCGCCTTTCGAAGTTTCTGCGATTTTATGAGGTTTTTTATCTTTCGCAATCCTCAAGCCACACGATAACTTGCTTCTAAAGCTCGTTTTTTCGCGGGAAGAAATCCGTGATTGGTGAGCTTTTCGCTTGTTTCAAATCGGACTCTCTTAATTTTGAATAAAGCTTCTGTATCATTAACGTTATGTGGGTGGATTGCTTGTAGATGTTCCTTAAGTTTGGATGGTTTCATATAACCATTACTAAGCACTTTTGAGCAAAGTATACATTGTGGCCTTTGCAATCCGTCTTTGTCAACTAAGAAAGTGAAACCGAATTGAATATAAGAGTCCTGATAACAACGCTTCTTTGACATTGTGATAGTATGGGTTACCTGTCGATAAGGGAAAAGTAATTATTTGTGGAATCTAAAACAAATAATTATGCACTGGTTTATTTATTGTGCTTATCAAAATAAATCGAAAACTGTTATATATATTTATTTTTTGTACACGTTTTAGTAGTAAAAAAATTTGAATATTAAATTAAATTTGATAATTAAATTACATCAATAGTGCACAGAGAACCGAAAAATATTAAAAACTCAGGAACTTTTAAAAATCAACCAAACCCTTACAAGTAATTTTTATAATGAATCTTCTTACTATTTTGCTATTATATATATCTCTTTTCGATGACAACCAAAATTTCAAAGCCTGCTAATGCTTTTTCAAACAACGGCTTATTTCAAAAATAAGAAATACTCGTACATACTCGCATGTATATCTGTAATATTAATAGGCTAGGCGATTTCTTGTGACCGGTGTTTTGTTCTACCGTTTTATCACGATTTTGACCAAAAGTATATTATTTGAAAGATATTTTTTAGCCGTTTTGCAGATTTACACATTTTTAAATTTTTTCCTTTATTTTGAGTAAACTAACACATACATAAAATTATACAATACTACTTTATACAATACTACTTTGTAATCAAAATGAGTTTGTTTTTTGTGTTGATTTGTGAATTGGCTATAATTGATTAGCACACCTTTAGGGTCTTTATATAATGAAAAAATAAAATTTCCTAGAATTTGCACTCGAATTTCGAATCTGCTAGTATTAGTTATTGTATTTAGTTTTAGGAAATTTACTTGAAGAAAACTAAACTGTTCAAAAAAATTTAGATTTTTGTTTATTACAAAATTTTAGAACAAATTTTCTTACCTCCCCGAGGAGTGCTCCACGTACCCCTATGGGGTACATAGACCACCGGTTGGGAACCCGTTATCTAAAGTATGATATCTGATTGTCAGATTATAAATCAACTGTTACGACTTATTTTGCGCCGATTGTAAACTCTCCAGCGAAGCATTATTCTTAAACCCGAATGTTATACGAAGGTAAGTTAAGTGGCCATGTATCAAACTCTTATAACTTTTCTCATAAATTTATGTAAAACAACAATTGCTGATGATATTTTTGATTTAATGGATTTAATGTGACAATCCCATTGTAAATTACAACAAAAATACATGCATATATACCAGGGCTGTGGAGTCGCAGTCGAAAAAATAAATTTTTTTCGTATAAATTTCAAATATATTTAAATACGTAAAAGTTATTTTAATAATGATTATGGCCTTTCACACTTCCATCGAATAACCGTTTCCGGTTTATATCTGAGATGGAACAACTTGTAGTAAAATTTAATTGTATCCAATTATTTGAAAAATTTTGAACAAACTTATGTTTCACTGTGTGGTGACTATATTAATTTTGAACTGCCTATAAGTATGCTAACAAAAATACGTGTGTGTTTAATCAATTACAACAAATATGATAAAAAATCGTTAGATATGCTCTTAATTTGGTACAATTTAGCATATGGAAAAGCATGATGGTACCAGCACAGCTCACAATTAAATATTTTTTTCAAGTGAGATTCTGTTTTTCTAAGTTTTTTCGTACTTAAATTTTTTTTAAATCAATTAAAATTTTTTTCATTGGACTAATTCCTTAGATGGACTAATTTATTGATAATGTCATTGAATTTAAAATGATGTCAATGCCAATAAAATTTTTGGGCATTACCGTTGCTGTTAAGTTAAGTAATATTTATTGAGCCTTTTTAAATACGAGTAAATAACTCAAGACTATAAAGTAATTAGTTACAATAATTTTTAACAGCGCCATTGCTGTGATCAATGTCAATTGTTTTTTTTAAATGTCTGAATTGAAACAAATAAGAGTGTTAACTTCGACGGTACCGTGTTTTAAAGACAATATTACAAACAAGATTGTTAATACTAAGAGACAAAAAAGACTGCAGACTTGGCTAGATTTTTTTCAATGACGTTTAAAATTAATAAGATAATTAACAAAAAGTTTATGTATTTTAGTGCTTTGCTAATCAAAAGCAATTATTAAATGCAATGAGCATAAATGTAAATACATACAATCACATTTTGTTTGTTTATTTATCAGCAAAGCATACATATTTCTTTTAGCTTGTTTTTGTTTTTTGGACATGCGAACGTTCACATGTACAGAAAAACCAAGTGAAAACAAAAATAACAAGCAAACAAAAATAGCAAGCAAACAAGAATGTGTATGCTGTGTGTCCGCAGTCTTTGGTAAAAATGAAGTAAAACTATCTGTAGATACAGTAAAGCGACTATTGCAAGAAGCTCGAATCTTTAAAAAAGAGTTTCCCAAAACAAGCCACTATTGTCTGAGCGCAACTCAAAGAAGAGACTAGAGTTTGGAAAAAAGTATCACCATTGGAGCGCTGTGGAATGGAACAGAGTATTATTTTCGGACGAAACAAAAATTAATAGGGTTTGCCGCCCTAAGTCGAAACAATTTGATAATAACTCCATCCGACCCACATTGAAGCAAAGAGGAGTTTCCATCATGCTTTGGACTGTTATATCGTCACATGGATTTGGACCGCTGCACAAAATCGAAGGTTTTTTTCAGACAACTTTCACTATTAAAGAATCCTTAACGATACAATGGTGGCTTATGCTGCTGAAAATATGCCGGTAACATAGATAATTCAGCAAGATAATGATACGAAGCACACTGCTCTACAAGTCAAGCAATGGATTATAAACAATTCGGTTATTGTTATTGATTGGCCTTCATGAAGTCCTGATCTCAACCCGATTGAGAACTTATGACAAGTTGTAAAAACAAAAGTTTGGTTGTTAAATATAAGCAATTTTTCAAATCCCTGCATCGAAGCAATGAAAAAAGGCTTTAGAACCCATTCGAAGACGCGTATTGAAATTTTTGTGGCTTAATTTTTAATTTTTAACTTTTAATTTTTAATCTTTAATTTTTAATTTTTAATTTTTAATTTTTAATTTTTAATTTTTAATTTTTAATTTTTAATTTTTAATTTTTAATTTTTAATTTTTAATTTTTAATTTTTAATTTTTAATTTTTAATTTTTAAATTTTAATTTTTAATTTTTAATTTTTAATTTTTAATTTTTAATTTTTAATTTTTAATTTTTAATTTTTAATTTTTAATTTTTAATTTTTAATTTTTAATTTTTAATTTTTATTTTTTAATTTTTAATTTTTAATTTTTAATTTTTAATTTTTAATTTTTAATTTTTAATTTTCAATTTTTAATTTTTAATTTTTAATTTTTAATTTTTAATTTTTAATTTTTAATTTTTAAATTTTAATTTTTAATTTTTAATTTTTAATTTTTAATTTTTAATTTTTAGTTTTTAATTTTTAATTTTTAATTTTTAATTTTTAATTTTTAATTTTTAATTTTTCATTTTTAATTTTTAATTTTATATAAATTTTTTAATTTTAAATTTTTAACTTTTAATTTTTAATTTTTAATTTTTAATTTTTAATTTTTAATTTTTAATTTTTAATTTTAATTTTTAATTTTTAATTTTTAATTTTTAATTTTTAATTTTTAATTTTTAATTTTTAATTTTATATTAATTTTTTAATTTTTAATTTTTAATTTTTAATTTTTAATTTTTAATTTTTAATTTTTAATTTTTAATTTTTAATTTTTAATTTTTAATTTTTAATTTTTAATTTTTAATTTTTAATTTTTAATTTTTAAGTTTTAATTTTTAATTTTTAATGGGTGTTTTTGATTTTTCATTTGAAGAAGCTGGTCTAATGCTAATTGGATTTCAGGTATTATACAAAAAAATTCTTCAGTAAAAATTTACTTTCACAAGAAAAATGTTTGTCACAGTGGCACAGTTCATTGCTTTTTGCTGATTTTAGAAAAATATTTTTACAAAAAGCATCTAAGGGAATCAAAATACTTTTAGAGTTTAAATATGTACCATATTATTCATCTCTAATGAATACAGATCCCATTAAATTTAAGCCTTAAAATAGGCACTATTTAATTTAGTTTAGTTTTTCAAAAACAATTACCCACAATATTTGACATGGCGATAAAAATAAAATCAATACAACAACATTTTAGACTGACTTGTTTGTCAACATATATTTTTTTATGTTCTGTTTTGTTTTTCGTTTATTAACAATTTGAAATTTCGACAAAATTTACCACTAGAATTTGAAAATGTCTAGCAGTGCTTTGCCCAAACTTAAATCATCATGTGCCTCACTGAGGGACCACCAACGAGATGATGACCACATTCAAAATTCAAATAGCGAATTGTTCGAGCTGGGCCCGAAACCAAAATTATTCTGTATACCGGAAAACTATACCGAATTTTTTAATGACTTGAGGTAAAATAAAAAATAATTAAAAAAAATATGTAAAAATATCGCAATTTTTTTTTTGTTTTGTTTTTGCAGAAGAACTAAATCTTTGAGTGTTACCCAAAATCCTGACCAACCAGAAAAATCTTGGTCTGTATTGTTTGTCGGATCCAAAAATGGTATGCAGAGCAAACATTTTCCCTAAGTAGAGCCAATTAGTTTAGACCTTTGATACAGATTTGTTAAACAAAAAAAAAAAAAATAATATTCATTAATTTTGTTAAATATTCAAAATTTATTATTTAAAATAACCAATAAATTATAAATTTTCGGAATTCTGCATTTTATTCAGTGGCTGTTGCTTCGTACACAACAGAGGCAGCTGCATAGAAAATGATTAGTTTAAGAAAAGTTCTCTTGAAGAACCCAAGGCGAAAACTCTTTTTTGGTTTCCAGGTGAGAGGGATGAATTGGAATTTAGGAATGGTTGGTCGTTTCCAGCTTAAAAAGATAAATGTAATAAGATTTTTTAAAATTAAAAAAAAAGAAAACGATTATAATTACCTAAGTTTTTTTATTAAATCCATCTTAGTGGCGATGCAACATAGAGGCCAGGCCACACAACGAAGAAAGTGACGAAAAAAGATCAATTGTTTTTATTTTTTTTTTCTTTCGTAAATGTCATTTAATAAATGTCAGCATTTAAGACATTAAAATTTTTTTTTTTTAAGGGAAGGACTCTTTTTTTTTTGTTTTGAATTAAAAAGGTTAAAATAGTTTTTTTTTATTAAAAATGTTAAACATGCAGTTTTTATTTATGACTCAATTTGTTGATTCCATTACCAAATTAATAATTTAGATTTTAACAAAAAAAAAAAAAAAAAAAAAAAATAGGAACAATTTGTGAATAAATTCGATAATATAATTGTAGACAACTACTAAGAGAATAGTAATTTTCCAGACGAGTGCACCAGCACCACATTTTTACAAATTAATAGCAATTTATTATTGTGTAAATCATAAAATATTTATTTAAATATTGACATTAAGAGTGGTGCCCCAAACAAGGCGTATGAGTAATTAAAATTTATAGTTTTCAGAGACATGCAAAACAAGTGCAGAAATTATACGATGCTGATGATGATGATGTTTTTATACCCTATACCACTATGTGGTTTGGGTATAATGACTTTTTGCTGCTGTTTGTAACAACCAAAAATATTTGACCTAGACCCATCTTTAATTATACCGATCGAATCTGAATCACTTTCTGAGTTGATTTAACAATGTCCGTCCGTCCGTCCGTCCGTCCGTCTGTGTGTCCATGTAAACCTTGTAATCAAACTGCAGGTCGCAAATATGAATATATTTTGATGAAATTTGGTGTATAAGCTTTTATCGGCCATGGGATGAACGCTATTGAAATTGGTGAGAATCGGTCCATGTTCAGACCTAGCCCCCATACAAATTACCCATATGAAATCGACATAAATTGCCATAAGATCCAAATTGTCATATAGATGTTACTCAAATTGGGTTGGTATGCGTTCATTACATCCATTAATTAGTAGTCCAAAAATGATCCCTTTGACCCCATATAGAGCTGCTTCCCGATCTTCACTCAAATCTATTAAAAATCAAAAATATTGCACTGATTCTTCTCAAATTTTGTTTGTATATGTTTTTGAAAAATACAAGAGACTTTAGCAAACATGATCAGGATCGGTCCATTTTTGGACCTAGTACCTATATAGATATAGCATCCGATATGAACTTTTTCATATCTGCAGCCAAAAAAATTAATAAAAATCCCACTCAAATTTGGGTTTTGCTTATTTTCTATGTCCAGTTAGTTGGGCCTAAGAGATAGGGTTTCTAAACGCATATAGGGTATCGTATAGTCGGTCTAGACCGACTATAATTTTCTTACTTGTTGTAGTTTAGAGAATTTTATAATAATAAAAAATTTTATTTTACAACGTGGTTATTCAAAAATAGACTGTTTAATATGAAAAGAAAAAATTTATGTGTAAGAGAAATATTAAAAATGAAATTCAAATTGTAACAGTGTCATAAAATAGCGGAAGTTCTGCGAAATGCTTTAATGTTTGAGATTTTGAAAACTTGGCTTATTTGAGGCTAGAACCGTAAAGTTTCTTATACGACCATGTAAAAATATAATTTTTTTAAACGGGTAATTAAAATATATTTTAAATTATAATAAATTTTCTTTATTAAAAACCTCTACCTCAACTGACAAATAAGTTCCTTTTAGGGACTGTTCACATATTACGTAACGCTGTCTTTGCCGTTTTTTAACCCCTCCCCTCTCCTCCCAATAGTAACAGATCGTAACAAATTCCGAAGACCACATCCCCCAAGAGGAATAACGTAACAAATAAATTAAATTACTTTTGAAGTAAATTACTTTTGGAATAATTTTTGTATTCGATTAAACAAAACAAAATTCATTATAACTTAAAAATAAAAACAATAATCTAACCCATAAAAACAATGTTTTTTATTAAAACTCTTGCATATGAGTCATGAATCTCTCCGTGACTGCTATTTTAAAATTAATCTGTGGTCACAGCAGTTCTATGTACCAAGTTTCAGATTGATTGTATGAGGGGATTGTATGACTAAGTCAAAGTTAATCTTTTTTACAGCAAGTCTATCGACCAAGTTTCAGATTGATCGGATATGTTGAAATGTGTTTTAAATCACTCCTTGACTGTGCGTGACTGTGCGTGACTAAGTCAAAGTTAATCTTTTTTTCACAGCAAGTGTATGGACTAAGTTTCAGATCGATCGGATGAGGGGGAATGAGGTCAACCCACGAAAGACAGAGAGTATGAGTTCAAAGAAAGAGTTTAAAAATGGAATAAATAAAATAATAAATAACAAAAAAAAAAAAAAAACAACAACAAAACAGAATTCATTATATTTTTAAAATAGAAAAAAAGCAACAATAGTCCGACGATCTGAAAGAAAAATCAAAACATTTAAAAACCAAGCATTTCAATTATCGATGATAAACATAAATTGTTTAATAAAAACAATGGAGCAAAATTTTACGTTTCACCACTTTTGCTATCGGTTGCAGCTTTTAATATAATATTGGTTTGGATAAGTGGAATTGGTAAAGTAAAGTAACTAGTTCTAGGTTTTGCACAGCAATTTTGATTATCACACCTAACAATTTGAGTGCAATATTGACTCGTTTGAACATGTTTAGAGATCCACTCGGAATTTTTGGACAAAATATTTTCTTGTGGGATTTCCGATTTATCTGGTTCGATATATTCAGCAACTGTTGAATAGTTATCAGTAATCATACTACTCTAGATGTGTGAAAGAATCTCGCCTGCAAATTTGAAATTTAGCTTTTCTAATACAGCATCACTTGTCCGTCCGTGCTCGTCTAAGTGGCTCCCAAAATGACTGTGTGGTTAAATGACTCTTGATAACTCACGACTTAAAGGTGCCATTCTTCGTTCCACCCTCTTAAAAGCACTGCGTCGAGGAGCATTTGTAGCTTTAAAAAGAGCGTCTACGTCATGTTTCAAAAAATGATGAATGGCAATGTTGATCACTTTTTGTTATCGTGGGTTTTCGGTTTGACTACATTATTATTTTTTGGTGATAACGTCGAATTCTGCCAGCTGCACGATTCTTTCAAAATCTAGCCTCGGTTGAGGAAGAGTGCTTCCCGGAACGCACAGCGATATATGTTGGGCCAGAATAACCCACAGCCTCTATCAGGTTTCACGCTAATACCTGATAAATAGAAGGAATCAGTTTATGCTTAGATGCAACAATTTTGTTATAAAATTATTTTATGTATAAAAACTATCTATATTTTTCTTAATAAAATAAGAAGACCCACAAATGACCCAAAGTTAATAAAAGACAATTTATTCAAAAGAATATGAATATAAAATTAAATTCCTACTTATTTTGGTGTATTTATTTTGGTGTATTTAATCACTTACGACTTGCAATAAGTATTGCTTTTCTTGTTCGTTTTTTGTAAATATGTTATTATACTCTCCAATCAATTTAACAGGGCGGTCTGCTGTATTATTTACCACTTTTATTTTTGAAACAATATCACTTATACATAAAATAATTTTATAACAAAATTGGTTAAAAGTTGTTTTAATTTATACTAGCAAATTCCAGCCCTCGAAATTCGAGTGCAAATTCTAGGAAATATTTTTTTTTTTATTAAATAAAGATCATAAAGGTATGCTAATCCATTATAGCCAATTTGCAAATCAACACAAGAAACAAACTCATTTTTATTACAAACACATTAACAAATTTAATAAACACACACATAGCATTGTATAATTTTATGTATGTGTTAGTAGCAACTTTAAATGCAATTTACTTAAAATAAAGGAAAAAATTTAAAAATCTGTAATTCTGCGAAACGGCTAAAAAGAAATACCTTTCAAATAATATACGTTTGGTCAAAATCGGGATAAAACGGTAGCACAAAACATCGGTCACAAGAAATCGCCTAGCCTATAGATATTATAGTTTCGCGAGCAATAAGCAGATAATTGCAGCAAAGATAAATATATCACAATGGATTATTTCGATCCCAGGTGCACTGAAGGGTTAAATAAATAAAAATTAACCGAATTATTTTTCTTAAATTCTAAATAGTAATTTCATCGAGTTTAATAGAAAAACTCGTTTTCGGCAATTTTTATTTAAAAATATCTTAAAATCCAAAGCTGGCCTTGGCAAATAATGGGTTAACGTATATTTTAAGCGTCGCATCTAAAAATTCAACAGCACTTACAACATATTTGAATTTATTAATAAATTGGTTTTAATTAGCTTGGGGTCATGTGTGACACCAATTCCAAAATGGGGCTAATGGGGTCACATTATTTTTTTCCGAAACCCTAGGCTATTAAGATAAAATATAACATTTAAAAGTAGAAAAGTGATGAATTTTTGAGACAAAGTATTTAGAAAGAGTACATTTACAGAACATTTTACTAAAATCCCATTTTTCTCCAAATCCGCAAAAATAATATCCTTGTCAAAAAAATTTTGGCACAGGAATTTACTTAAAAACTCACACAGTTAATCTGTAACATGTATTTAACAAAACCTTAAAGTTTTAGATGCAGTTTTTAAAATTTTTTTTAAGAAAATTTTTTAAAACTTGAAAATTGGGGTTTTCAAAATTTTATCAAAAAAATTTCCCATTTTCGGTCTCAATGCGCAGTAGGTTAAATATGTGGTAATAAAACAATACTTCATATCTGAGTACCTGAAAGTATAAAAATCAAAAAAAAATTATGGCTCTAATCCATTTCTCAAAGCTGAAAAAAATGCCATCAAATTTCATGAGTTATTTTTCTCTAGCAGAAAAGTGGTCTGGGGCATTTGCTATTTCTTGGCGAGTTTTTATTCGAAGTTTTATAGTTTTTTGGAAAGATAATTTAATACTGATAATTTAATACTGATAACAATTTTTCGGAAACATTAAACTATAAAACGAAATTTTCGTAAAATCTGAAATAAAGTCATATTTTCCCCATATAAACACACTTGAAAATTTTCAATCGGGTTGAGCCACCTCTAAATCTTTTTTGATTGGCCCAAAACTTTGTATTTCTTAGTTTTTTTGCTATTCGCTTTTGCTTTTTTTTTTACTAAGGGTCACCCTATTGCAGGTATTACAGTGTCGAGGGTATGAAATTTTGGTTAGGTTGTTACATACCGTCGGAAAGGTTAATTTGTCTAGTTTAAGTATTTTATTACCATATTTTATTAAAATAAAAACCAGTCAATAAAAACAATTGCAAATAATTTCAACGTAAATCACAAAAAAATGGCCAATAAAATTTTAAAATATTTGACAATTGTAAACAATTTGCAACGTAAGTCATAAAAAAGGGTCAATAAAATTTTAATAAATTTGGTTGAAACAATTGTCGTCGTTTTTATCGGGGTGTATCAGATCGCGAATTGGTGTTTCAATTTTTCGCAGTACACGAGCCAGAACACGAATTTAAAATATAGCTGAACTCGAACCTGTTTATTGTACATATTCTATTTTTTTCTTAGTGCACGAGCCACAACACGACTTAAAATATAACTGAACTCGAACCTGTTTATTGTACATGTTCTGTTTTTTTTTCAGTACACGTACCAGAACACGAACTTCAAATAAAGCAACACTCGAATCTGTGTGGTTTATGTGTGATCGAAACAAAAAGTAAGTGATAGAAAAATGTTCGTGTAAATAACGAAATATTAAAACGAACACAGTCATGATTGTGTTGGGCACCGAAGAAAATTTAAAAACAAACATAATTGATATGAAAATAAAAATATGTGTGTGTTGGCCTAAGTTATGTTTGTTTACATATATGTACGAGTTTTTTATTCAGTGTGTGTTTTTTTCTGAACTCTGGCTAAAATTGAAAAACCGTTGCACATTGGGTTGAATCCTACTCAAAGTGGCTCTTAAATCAGGGGAGAGTGCAGAAAAAAATTTATTGTTATTTTTAAATATATGCCTTACTAAGTAAAAAAAAAAAAGAATTTTGAATAAATTGGATTTATTTTTGGGATTTTTTTTCTATAAAAGAAAAAAAATTATGTAGTATGTAGCAATTAATTTATTTTCATATGTGTGACCTTCTCCGAGAAAAGGGACCTAGTGTGTGAAAATTAAGTTTTGAGAAAAAAACGCATTTAAAGTTTCTACACACTTTTAAGTACCAGAATCCACCGTTTTTGACACTACCCGTTTTTGACACACTAGGTCCCTTTTCTCGGAGAAGGTCACATATAATGGAAAATATTTTTTTTTTCACTGTCATATTTAATTTAATCATCGCGATCATCATCGTCATTATCATCATCATCATAATTATCATCATTATCATCATCATCAACATCACCGTCATCATCATCATCTTCATTATCGGAATTACTGGAAGCAATGAGTAATTCTAGTGTGGATTGCGGCAATACGTTTTTCATCTTCTCATATTTTTTGCTCATGTGTGATATAATTGGGTCCGAGCTTAAAAAAGCCTATTAAAAATATCTTCATTAGACTTTTCTCGACAGCATTTGTGGGAAAAATGTTCTCTGTAATTTTTGAAGTCTTTGTTTATGGCTTCCTGTGCTTCCTCTGATAGCTGTCCAATTGACAAAAGTGCATGCGCTATTATTTCAGGACCATGAAAAAAAAATTTGTGCAATGTGGGTGGCATGTAAAACCATCGACACTTTTCAACATAATATTTGGCAGAATTGTGGGCGAAGTTTCGAAAACGTTCAATGTGGACTTCCTGACTACAAGAAACGACAATTAGTATTGTATGCATCTTTTTTATGAGCTCGATGTCAATTTTTGTAATTTCAGCAGAATGTTCTGCATTTGTAAAAAAGGTCTAACGGTATTACCATCATTAGAATTTCCAAAGCCAGGTTTTGGCTGGTCAATAATTAGACCTGTTTTCTCTTTAAACTCTTTTTGAATTCGCGACTTAGTTTCAGCCACAACTTTCTTATCCTCTTCTGACTTTGCTTGCCATTTTTTTATTGGAAGTTTATATGATAGGTGTAAAAGACACTCGAAAAATCTAATCCATCCATGCAGGACAGATAAACCAAACTGCAAATTTTCCATATTTATAGGCCTCGCAATCATATCTTCTATGAAGTTAATTTGTTTACATGTTGCATTACATATGTAACACTTTTGGGTGGATGATGTCTCCGTTATTGCGTTGCACACTTTTCCATCTATCATCACTAGCATTAAAACGTGGTTTACTTTTATGGCTTTTACTCCCACGTGCACAATGGAATCATATAAATATTTTATTTCTTCATCTACTCTAGCTTTTCCAAGCTTTGAAGTGGTAGCAGATTCTTTAGTGAACCCAATTTTCAGTGCCCTACAAAATCTGGTAGAATAAGGTCGTGGGTTTTGCCATATTATTTTGTTCTTAAAAACCATTTTAAGTGGCACGAGAGTTGTAATGAAAACTGAAGAATCACTGGTAGCTGGACCACGGAATACCTGTTTGTACGTTCTGTGTCCGGAACTTCCATCGAACCTCCACTTATTATATAAAACAATTTTAGATACTTCTTCATTGTCTAGAGAATCAATTACTGATTTCTGAAGAAGAAATAAATGCTCAACGGTATGGTTAAGTAAACCTTGCCGACTGACTTGCGCAAAAATTTCGCTAATTATTATATGTTCTCTATTGGGACAGCATTCTAGCTTAGCCTTTTGAACAATCGTATACGAGGGAAATTTTTCTGGTGCAGCCTTTCAAACTACATTATACGAATGCCTCGACAATCTTCCTTCTATCAACACACTAAGAGCTTCTTCTGTACTTAATTTTTGATGAATAAGCGTGACGTCATCTCACTGACGAGCCCATCTCTAACCAAATGTAAGACATTGCTGACAACAACAATAATTATACGAATAATAACGAAAACAAAGAGAAAATAAAATCAAAAAAAAAAAAAAAAAATTAAAATCACCAGTTTTTTCATTAAACATTAAATATTTAAAAAACGGATTTGAAACGGAGGTTTTTTTTCTGAATATAATAGGTGAAATAGCACACTTTTTTATCACAAAATATTAGAACGAACAAATTTCAACATTTTTAGTTGCAGTCCATCAAAAATTGAAAACACTCTAAATTTGTAGTTTAAAAAAAAACTTCAAAAATATTTTAACAAAAAACATCAAAACAAAAATTACTTAAATATATATTAAAATACCTGAGGTTGATGAGGTTGACTATAGAATTTTTAATTTTAATAGTCTAGATAAAAAAAAATTCACTTGAAATTTATTGAATTTATATTTTTATCCCTTTAAGAAAATTACGAAAAATTGTTGCACTTTGACAGAACACAGCAGAAAAAGTAAGTAACTATATTTATATACTTTTACCTGATACCAAACTTTATTAGAAACAAGTAAACCCTCCACCTTTTTCATTTTAATTTTTTTTTTATCATTTTCCATTTTTCACTTTTCAATTTTCATTTTTCGTTTTTCATTTTTAATTTTCCATTTTTCATTTTTCATTTTTCATTTTCCATTTTCCATTTTCCATTTTCCATTTTCCATTTTCCATTTTCGATTTTCCATATTCCACTTTCCATTTTTCATTTTAAATTTTTAATTTTTCACCTTCCATTTTTCATTTTCCATTTTCCATTTTCCATTTATCATTTATCATTTTCCATTTTCAAATTTTCATTTTTAATTTTCCATTTTCCATTTTTAATTTTTCGTTTTCCGTTTTCCATTTTTCATTTTTCATTTTTCATTTTCCATTTTTCAATTTTAATTTTCCATTTTTAATTTTTCGTTTTCCGTTTTCCGTTTTCCGTTTTCCGTTTTCCATTTTTCATTTTTCATTTTCCATTTTTCATTTTCAATTTTTCAATTTGAATTTTTCATTTTTCAATTTTCATTTTTCATTTTTCATTTTTCATTTTTCATGTTCCATTTTCCATTTCTCATTTTCCATTTTTAATTTTTCATTTTCCATTTTCCATTTTTAATTTTTCATTTTCCACTTTTCATTTCCCATTTTTAATTTTCCATTTTTCATTTTCCATTATTAATTTTTAATTTTTCAATTTTCATTTTTCATTTTTCATTTTTCATGTTCCATTTTCCATTTCTCATTTTCCATTTTTAATTTTTCATTTTTCATTTTCCACTTTTCATTTTCCATTTTTCATTTTCATTTTCCATTTTTAATTTTTAATTTTTAAATTTTAATTTTTAATTTTCCATTTTTCATTTTCCATTTTTCATTTTCCATTTTCCATTTTTCATTTTTCAATTTTCATTTTTCATTTTTCAATTCTCAATTTTCATTTTTCATTTTACATTTTTCATTTTTCATTTTCCATTTTTTATTTTTTATTTATTTTTAATTTTTAATATTTAGCTAATTTTAATGATAAAAAAATATGTCGTAAAACTGGCTTAGGCCAATGTGACACGTGCAGTATTAAGATACACACAACTGTAATGACTTTAACAATACGAAGAATTACAACATATACAACAAATCTTAAGAAAAACAACAAACACACTGAAAAATTGTATTTTTTCAAGAGTTTTTTCAAAGTTTCATTCATAGCTCGCCAACCCTTTGACCGATTTTGACGATTTTAAATAGCAACTTCTTTGGGATGTTAATAAACGATTTTGTACAAAAATGAACTGTCTGGCTTAGAAATTGACGGCGTGATCGTGATTGCCACAGACAGACGGACAGACGGTCATCGGTAAATCAACTTCCCTTGTTATAAGGATCAAGAAAAAATATTTTTTTGGGGGTCTCAGGAATTTATTTCGATGCGTTACAAACGGAATGACAAACCTATATATGTATACCCTCTGCCACTGAGGTGTGGAGGGTATAAAAATTAATTTTAAAATACCTATTTAGCGCCACTTTGAGTACGATTCAACCCAATCTGCGTTGTCTTGAGTTACAAAAAATTTATTTTGATAGATATCCAACTCGCATCCCTCTAAGCGACCACAAAACTCTTAAAGGAAAAAACATAAGCTCTCTTTTGAGCAAAAGTAAGGGAATTTCTTGATAAAAAACGCCAAAAAAGTTTTTGATTTAGCAAAAAAAAAATAAGTTAAAAAAAAAGATTGAAGAAATAGTTCTTTAAACTATTTCGGAAAAATTTTGCTAAGAACAATAGGTAATAAGTTACATGGATGAGAAAAAACACCTGTTTGGCCCCAAAATGTTAAATTTTGACCTCCTCTAACTCAGAGAGTGCTTGACTGATCCTAGTCCAATAGGACTAACCTTGGTGCAAATTTCATCCTGATTGGAAGACATTGGTTTCAAAAGTTGGGTCACTTGACATGAAACCCCTCATATATATAATATTGTTTATCCGATATTGGCAAAACTATTTTTATATTTTTTATACTCGCTGTTATTTTATTTAAATTTTGATAAAATCTTAAGATCTTATCCATTTTTTGCATCAACGCTCATTATATGATTTTACGACGCTGTGCGGTGTGTTGAAATTTCTCTGTTCTAATCTGTGTTGCAATAAAGTATAGAACAAAACTAAATAAAGATCTTTAAATGACTGAAATGGTGCTATCATTTGGTATGCGAAAACTCAAGTTTTTACTAGCCCTTCAGTTTTGAGTGTATTAAAAAAAACTAACTGAAGTTACACCAATTCATAAGTAAATTTTAGTATAATTTGCAAACTTATACGCTCAAATTCGATACAATTGCCAAATAGTTGTTTAAGCATTTTTAAATTTAAAAAAAGGGGTTAAAAAGAGGTTAAATAGAATTTATAGCATTTATAATTCAATTGAGTTTGTATCACCAAATTTTCATTAATTGTCACCATATCCCCATTAAAAACAAATTACCAACATTCAACGAAAACAATTTCGCTATATTATCCGTTTATGAATAATTGAAAAGTTAAAAAAATTCATTCCATTATTCTGAGATTATTATGTCAAGGTTTTCGGAATATTTAAATATTTAAAGAAAAGATATTTTATAAAAATAAAATTAAAAAACTAATATATTTATTAATATTCATTAAAGTATAACACATACACACACACACACAAGTCAATATATGCATGGTTTTAATTTGACTAGAAGAGTAAACATGACGTCATGGGTGGCCAATGACCATAGAAAATAATTTAACAGGCAAAAAGAATACAGACAAAATTATTTTAATTTTCTATAAGAATAATAAGTAGAACTCATATTTTATTTTTTTAAACAAATATTGGCTTGACTGGCCATTGATAAATTGGCCAATCTGTATGTCTGTCATTTTCGTTCTCAATATACCCACAGTTAGGGTGATGATGAAATGTTTGAAATAAAAATAATTTTTTATCATTTACATATGCAATTTTCCATCATATCTTTTTTATCTAGTGTGTTGACAGCCATTTGTCATCCGTAATCTTTATTTGACTATGATGGTTAAAATGATGAATCACAAAACTGGTGGGAGAGGTGGTTGTCTTTATTTTAAAAGGAAATATATAAATTGCTTATTCTTATAAATATTACTCATTAACAAAAAAGAATAAATTAAATAAAATAAGTTTCTAGCTAGAAATGACATACTTATACTCTTAACTAACCCTAAAAAAGAGGATAATCGTAGACTTCATATATCAAAGTTTAGATTTTTTTTTTATCTAAACTCACTCAAAATGTTTTTTGTACGACCAACAATAGATACAAAAATTAAATGAAAAAGTAAACAATTCATATTTTAAGTTATGGGTAAAAAAGAACATGTTGCTGGTATGTCATTTGCCCAATAATTGCATTTTAAGAAAAAAGGCACAAAATCATTTTAACAGTTAAACCACCTACGACAGTACACAATATTCCATACGTAATTTCGAATGAAAAATTATACGCAATCATATAAAAATGTACATCACAAAAAATATTTGCATTACAAAACGAAGAAATTTTCGTCATTAATTTTTGCCGAACATGGATGGATGATTAATCCAAACACATTCATAATTTTTAAGGGGAAAAACAACAACTATGAAACTAGAAATGATTTCATGTAATGTAAACTGAAATCGCTGCTGCCAATAAAAATCCTCACGTTTTGGTATAATTATATGAGTATTATTATAACGGTTCGTAACAATAACATTAGATTACAAACAACTTGTGTACACAACACTATGGGTGGGGTTAGCAGAAAGTGTTAAATGCAAAATTTATATGACAAAATTAAAATTTTAATGGCAAACCAATTAAAGTTTTCCCAGCTCTTAAAAAGTTATAGCAAAAAGTTGCTATATATTTCGCCCAGTCTCCGAACTCAGACAGAAACTAGATTGTGTTGCTCAACAGTGTTTTTATGCTTATAAACATATCGCACATGTACCTCTAAAGTGAGTCAACTCAAAATTTTTAAATTTTCACTTTTTGCTAGAAAACGACACACAGTGGTCATATCTATCCACTGTAAAAATTTTACATCGATTTTTCTAGTCTTTCGCAAAAAAAAAAAAAAAAATACAGTTGCAACCCTATTTGTGTTATAAGAGTAGCTTCTTTAGAATCCACTAAAAATACATATTTTGAGTTGCACCCAAAATACTTGTTATTTTTGATGATCACTGAAAAATCGCAAAAACTACTTTTGTATACTTATTATTCGCAATTATTTACAACGAAACAACTGTTTTTAAATTTTATAGTAAATATTAAAAAAAACCGTTTTTGCCTCTACTGAAAATTTTTAAATTTTGAGTTGACTCACTTTGGAGGTACATGTGCGATATGTGGGAAAACTGTTGCCAACATCATTGATGTTTAACAATACATGTTTCAAAAAATTGAAAACCAACACAACGTATAAAAAAGCCACTAACTGTTGCAGAAAATTTGTGATACATGAGAGCCCATATTTGTTGCTAGAGAGAACTTCGGATTTTGATAAACTTTGCACATTAATCGAGCATAGGATCAATAATTTTTTGTCAGAATAATTTTGTTTTTCACAAGTAACAATAGAGACTTAGATCTGAGACCAAACCAGACTCTTCTGGATGAAATTTTTTCTTACAAAAAAGTAGTAAAAAAAAATTATATTTTCGGAGCTCAAGGTAAGTCCTAATTTAGCATATGACTGGAATCTTAAAAGAAATTTAAATACAATTCTTTTTGAGGTTGCAAATATTTTTGATATGTATATACGCACAATACAACAATCACAAAAACAGCGTAACATGTAAGACGTAAGACAAAATCGGTGTGACTTATGATGTGTTGATAAAAAAAGTTTAATATGTAATAAGCTTTTTGAAAATGAAAAATAAAAAATGAAAAATTAAAATGAAAAATAAAAAATTAAAAATTAAAAATTAAAATTAAAAATGAAAAACGAAAAACCAAAAATGAAAAAAAAAATTAAAACTGAAAAATAAAATATGAAAAATTAAAAATAAAAAACAAAAAATGAAAAATGAAGAATGAAAAATGAAAAATAAAAATTGAAAAATAAAAAACTAAATATTAAAAATTAAAAATGAGAACTGAAAAATGAAAAATAAAAAATGAAAAATGAAAAATGAGAACTGAAAAATAACAAATTAAAAATGAACACTGAAAAAGAAAAATAAAAAATGAAAAATTAAAAACGAAAAATAAAAAATGAAAAATGGAAAAAAATTAAAAATGAAAAATAAAATTTGAAAAATGAAAACTAAAAAATTAAAAATGTAAAATAAAAAAGAAATGAAAAATAAAAAATGAAAAACTTAAAATGGAAAATAAAAAATGAAAAATTAAAATGAAAAATAAAAAATTAAAAATGAAAATTAAAAATGAAAAACGAAAAACCAAAAATGGAAAAAAAATTTAAACTGAAAAATAAAATATGAAAAATTAAAATTAAAAATAAAAAAATGAAGAATGAAGAATGAAAAATAAAAAATGAAAAATAAAAATTGAAAAATGAAAAACTAAATATTCAAAATTAAAAATGAGAACTGAAAAATAAAAAATTAAAAATGAAAAATGAGAACTAAAAAAAAAACAAATTAAAAATGAAAACTGAAAAAGAAAAATAAAAAATGAAAAATTAAAAACGAAAAATGAAAAATAAAAAATAAAAAATGAAAACTAAAAAATTAAAAATGGAAAATAAAAATAAAAAAGAAATGAAAAATAAAAAATGAAAAACTTAAAACGGAAAATAAAAAATGAAAAATGAAAAATCAGAAATAAAAAATGAAAAATCCAAAATTAAAAATGACAAATAAAAAATGAAAAATGAAAAATGAGAACAGAGAAATTAAAAATGATAAATGACAAATAAAAATAAAAAATTAAAAATAAAAAACGAAAATTTAAAGATGAAAAATGAAAAATAAAAAATGAAAAATATAAAATAGAAAATAAAATATGAAAACTAAAAAATTAAAAACGAAAAACGAAAGACGAAAAATGGAAAATAAAAAATGAAAAATGAAAAATAAAAAATTTAAAATAAAAAAAGAAAAATAAAAAATAAAATATTAAAAATGAAAAAAAAAAAATTAAAAAATGAAAATTAAAAAATTAAAAATGAAAAATTAAAAATAAAAAAGAAAAACAAAAAATTTTAAATAAAAAATTAAAAATAGCAATAAAAATAATAGAATTAAAAATGAAAAATAACAGATGAAAAATAAAAAATGAAAAATAAAAAATAAAAAATGAAAAAAGAAAAATAAAAAGTGAAAAATAAGGAATGAAAAATAAACAATTAAAAATTAAAAATTAAAAATTAAAAATAAAAAAAATAAAAATAAAAAATGAAAAATAAACAACTAAAAATTAAAAATTAAAAATGAAAAAAAAATGAGAACTGAAAAATAAAAAATTAAAAATGAAAAATGAGAACTGAAAAATGAAAAATTAAAAATGAAAAAGAAAAAGAAAAATAAAAATGAAAAATGGAAAAAATTACAATGAAAAGTACAAAATGAAAAATAAAAAAAAAATTAACAAATAAAAATTGAAAAATGAAAACTAAAAATTAAAAATTGAAAATGGAAAATAAAAAATGAAAAATGAGAGCTGGAAAATAAAAAATGAAAAATAAAAAATGAAAAGTGAAAAATGAAAAATAAAATATGAAAAATGAGAGCTGAAAAATAAAAAATTAAAAATAAAAAATGAAAAATGATAAATAAAAATGAAAAATGAGATCTGAAAAATAAAAAATGAACAATGAAAAATAAATAATGAAAAATGACTAATAAAAAATGAAAAATGAAAAATAAAAAATTAATAAGAAAAAATCAAAAATAAATTAAAAATAAAAAAAGAAAAAGGAAAAAAAAAATAAAAAACATGAATTAAAAATATAAAACGAAAAATTAAAGATGAAAAATGAAAAACAAAAAATAGAAAATAAAAAATTAAAAATAAAAACAAGTAAGAAATTTATAGTGGGTCTAGACCGACTATACAATAGCCTATACCATGCGTTTAGAGAACATATCTCTCAGGCCCAACTAACTGGATATACAAAATAAGCATAAACTAAATTTGAGTGGGATTTTTATTAATTTTTTCGGCGGCAGATATGAAAAAGTTTATATCGGATGCAATATCTATATGGGGACTGGCCCAAAAATGGACCGATCCTGACCATGTTTGGTGAAGTCTCTTGTATTTTGCAAAAATATATACAAACAAAATTTGTGAAGAATCAGTGCGATATTTTTGTTTTTTGATAGATTTAAGTGAAGATCGGGAAGCAGCTCTATATGGGGCCTATGACTAAGAGTTGTCCAATAGGGATCATTTTTGGACTACTGATTAATGGATGTAATATATACATACAAACCCAATTTAACTAAGATTTGTATGATAATTTGGATCATATGGCAATTTAAGTCGATTTCATAGGGGTCAGTTGTATGGGGGCTAGGTCTGAACATGGACCGATTCTCACCAATTGCAATCCTATGGCCCATAAAAGCTTATATACCAAATTTCATCAAAATATGTTCATATTTGCGACCTGCAGTTTGATTACAAGCTTTACAAGGACACACAGACGGACGGACGGACGGACATCGTAAAATCGAATCAGATAGTGATTCTGATTTGATCGGTATAATTAAAGATGGGTGTAGGTCAAATATTTTTGGTTGTTACAAACAGCAGCACAAAGTCATTATACCCAAACCACATAGTGGTATAGGGTATAAATAAAAAATTTAAAAATGAAAAATGGAAAATAAAAAATTAAAACTGAAAAATAAAAAACGAAAAATTAAAAATAAAAAATAATAAATGAAAAATTAAAAATAAAAATGAAAAAAGAATAATAAAATATGAAAAATTAAATATTAAAAATGTAATATAAAAAAATAAAAAAGAAAAATTAAAAATATTAAATAAAAAACGAAAAATAAAAGTAATAAAATTAAAAACGAAAAATAACAGAAAATAACAAAATAAAAACTGAAAACTAGAAAATAAAAAATTAAAAATTAAAAATAAAAAGTGAAAAATAAAGAATGAAAAATAAACAATTAAAAATGAAAAATAAAAAAATGAAAAATGAAAAATGAAAAATGAAAAATGAAAAATTAAAAACTAAAAATTAAAAATGAAAAATTGAAAATGAAAAATGAAAAACGAAAAATGAAAAATAAAAAATTAAAAACGAAAAATTTAAAATTAACCAGTTGAAATAATAATAAATCTTCTTATATTAGCAGATTCCCTGCAGTTGATTGCTATAAGTGATACATAGATGACGCTTTCTGTTTGATTTTAAAAAAGTGTAAAAAGAATCTTTAATTACTAGATGTCTTTAAAAATGTGAGCTCGATTTTCTTAATCAAGTGGTCTGCGGCGCATTTATTGCCTGTGGAACTTGATATTTCTTGCCTGTTTTTCAACCGATAATAGATTTTGTTGTTTTATTAGAAAGATAATTTACTCTAAATTATGGTCTATTAATATCAAAATTTTTGTGAAAAACTATTTTTTTTTGTTAATTTTTACATATAAATGCATATTTGAACTTTAAACTCAATGCGCGTCCAGAAAGCATTGCGCCATTTGGCTCAAATTTTGCTCACTAAAGTTTTAGATCCAGTGTCACAATAACCCGACCCGCACGTCTAAAAATTCAAAAAAAAAAAAATGTCTGTCACCCTAGTGTACATATATATCTACTGGTGCGTTTTTCGATACGTTGCAAACAGACTGACAAAAGGCACAGTGGTGTGGAGGGTATACAAAAATTGCTCTGAATTAAGTTTTTCTTAATTTTTCCTTATTTCGTTATTTTTTTATTTTTTTTGTTCATATCTTACCAATAATATTTTTTTTAAAAATTTATTTTTTCACTTAAAAAACTTTTGTTTTGGATATTTATAAACTACTAGCAGATTCCAGCTCTCGAAATTCGAGTGCAAGTTCTAGGAAACTTTAAATTTGCATTAAATAAAGACCCTAAAGGTATGCTAATCAATTACAGCTAATTCACAAAGCAACACAAAAAACAAACTCAATTTTTATTACAAACACATTAACAAATTTAATAAACAAAAAGAGGAAAAACTAAAAAAATCTGTAAATCTGCAAAACGGCTAAAAAGAAAAACTTTTCAAATAATGTACGTTTGGTCAAAATCGGGATAAAACGGTAGAACAAAACATCGGTCACAAGAAATCGCCTAGCCTATTAATATTATAGATGAATATGAAATATATATTTATTTTTAAATATCAAAAAATAAAACTTTTTTTTTATTTTTCATATTTTTCTTTTAATACATTTTTATGAAACTTTAGTCATTCCGTCACAGTCATTCCGTCACGTCAAATGACAGTTAATAACTTCAACACTATTACAGGTGAGTTGCTCTAAATTATAATTTTATGTTGCTTATATATCATATGTAAAATATGCATTAGTTTAAAAACTGATTAGCTTCTTAATTCACAAAAGTTTCCAGGTTTTAATACCAGGACAGACTCATGGTAGCAAAAATGCCATTCCGTCATACCATGAGAAATTACTCAAAAATAAATGAATTAAATAGTGAAAAAATTGTTTCTGAGTTTTTTTTAAATCTCTTAATCATTAACAATCATTTTCAAACTGAAGAATGAATTTCCAATTGAAAATAGCTTTGTGGAATAGCCTTAACTTCAATTTTACAACTCAAAATGTTATTCCGTCACATATGGAATTGCCCATGATAGTTGTTAACACTTCAATTCATTTAAGTAATAAAATGAGTCCCTGATATGTTCTTATGAAAAAAATCATGTGAGTCCGATCACAGGGTAGATGTGTAAACATCAAGTAAAAGATTTAAAGATTTTTTTATGGTCCTTTTTTAATTGCATTCGGTGCGTGAACTTTTTTTTAACCAAAATGACCCAAAAAAATGATTATTATTATCAGTGCAACATTGCCCATAGCGTGGTGCGGTGAAGAAATTTTGTCAAACAAAAAAAAGTTATGACCCTAATTTAAAGATATGGATCAGCTATGCATACACATTTTTGTTTGCTTGTTGTCTTTGTTTTTTTTTTTTTTTTTTTTTGTACATATGAAGGAAGGAATGATTATCGATGAGAGTAACAAGAGAATAACAAAAATTTAATTTTATTCTTCTACTAGCTGTTTTTGCCCGGTCTTGCCCGGGATACAAAGGCCTTTGACTTAAAAATGGTTCACTATTCTTACCAGGTGCTGAGTACTTATTCCACAATGAACAATAATCCAAAAAATAAAAAAAAACTTTCTCCTTAAAAATTTGTATAGGATTGAGGAATTTGTTCATGATGAAAAAATTCCTCAATGTTTACACTTTTTGGGGAGTAAATTAATTTTTTATATCAATTTAAAATTTTTCAATTTTTAAATTTAGAAGTTTTTCATAAGACGCTACAGCAAAAATGCTTCAAAAATAAGCTGCGAAACCGCTTTATGTTTTTTTTTTGAAGTTTATTTATTTTGAAAACATCAAATGTAACGGAATCCTTTGCAAATTAATGGAATCTGAACTTTTAAAAATTGAATTCCTTTATTCAATAAGTGATCATCATTGAGCAGAGACGTAAAATTCATAGAAGTTTTAAAACGGAAAATGGATGCGACGTTTAAAATTGTGCCGCAAGGTTGCTTTAAGCAACAGCTTATATTATATGTGTGGCCTATTTGGATCAACAGGTAACTATTTCACATACGTAGATAAAATTTATCAAAAGACTTTTCACTGAGCTGTGTTCCGCGAGCATGTCGCGTCCCCGTCTGCGCGTTTGGCAGCTATACCCGTGCTGCCGCACGTTTAAGAATAAATTTGGGGAGTAAGTTCATTTTTTATTTAGTTTTTTGACAAATTGGGGAATCTGTTCAGTTCTTGTGGGGACCTTTTTTAAATTTGGGAAATTTGTTCATCGTGAAGTTATTTTCGTGTGTACCAAATTTCGGAGAAATCCTTTGAAGAATTAAAAATTTGTGTAGCGAACAAATATTCCAAAGAACAGAAAACGAACTTTATATAAAAAGTGGGCGTAAAAGTAGGCGTGGCCGGTAAAAACCGTGTGGCGACCTTCCCTGGAGTATGTACTAAATTTCGGAGAAAGCCGTTTGAAAAATAAAAATTTCTATAGCGAACAAACATACCAAAAAAAAAAAAAAAAGAAAATTAATTATATAAAAAAAGTGGGCGTAAAAGTAGGCGTAGTCGATAGGAAGCATATGGTGAATTTCCCTAGAGCACAAAGATTGTGAGTACCAAACTTCAGAGAAATCCGTTGAAAAATAAAAATTTGTATAGCGAACAAATATACCAAAAAACATAAAATGAATTTTATATAAAGAGTGGGCGTTAAAGTAGGCGTGGCTGGTAAGAGGTACACGGTAATCTTTCCTGGAGTATAGGAATCGCGTGTACCAAATTTCAGAGAAATCCGTTGAAAAATAAAAATTTATATAGCGGTCGAACAAACAAACAAACAAACAAACAGACAAACAGGAAATGAATTTTATATATATAGATATTTCAATTAAGCTAGTAAAGACTATATATTTATAACTAGCAGATTCCAGCCCTGGAAATTCGAGTGCAAATTCTAGGAAATTTTTTTTTTCATTAAATAAAAACCCTAAAGGTATGCTAATCAATTATAGCCATTTCGCAAATCAACACAAAAAACAAACTCATTTTTATTACAAACACATAAACAAATTTAATAAACACACACACAGCACTGTATAATTTTATGTATGTGTTAGTAGCAACTTTAAATGCAATTTACTCAAAATAAAGGAAAAAACTTAAAAATCTGTAAATCTACGAAACGGCTAAAAAGAATTACCTTTCAAATAATGTACGTTTGGTCAAAATCGGGATAAAACGGTAGAACAAGACATCGGTCACAAGAAATCGCTAAGCCTATTAATATTATAGATTTTCTGTAAAAAAAAAATGTACAGAAATTAGAACATTTCAGAAATTAGAACTGCCCGATGTACAAATTGGTTCTAATTTCTGTCATTCTTCTGTATATAAATAGCTTAGTTTTGAATAAAATTGAGTAAACTTGCATAAAACAGACAGACCTCGCTAAATTGACTAAAATTTATATACGATTGCAGAACTTTTAGACTGATAAATAATTGATTTATTTTTTAGAAATGAAAAATTTGTTTATAGTTGCATGTAATTATCTCAAATATCTGTAGATTAATTTCTTTACCTCTGCTATACCTGTAAAATTAGTTTCAACTATTACTCAAAACTTAAGTACAAACTTAAGTACTCGTTGGCCCATTGTGACTATAGACCAACACTATCAATTGCCAACAATAAACACCAACAACTGCGATGGCAAACATTTATAATAACGGAAATACATTATACACAAATCATGTTTTATGCAAATAATTTTCGTAATTTCTGTAAATTTTTTTTATCAGCAATATGTTTTTTTATGATTATAATTTTTGCAATTAAATCGAGTTAAAAAATATTTTTAATAAATTTCGCAATTATTGCAAGGCAAACAATTTCAATCTAATCTGATAAGAACTGCAAGCATGCAAAAAAAAATTCATATTAAATGCGTAACGCATGCTGTACTGAAAAATGGTTTAAAATATAGTTTTTTTAATTGAATTTTGGTGTTTAACATTTTCTTCAATTTGTTACCACTAATTGGTAATGCGTCTAGCTAACTTTAGACCTCACAGCAAAAAAAAAAACAAGCAACTTACTCGTAGCTTGTAGGACACTTAAAATGGTTTTCAATGGCTGCTGGTATTTTATTGAAACTTTTGGCTTCTTAAAAAGATACAAAATTGACTATAACCATTTTGTGGCAATGCAATTATTTGATTGCAACAACGGAAATATTCGTTTATCATACCAAAACAATTGCGTTAAGAGAACATAAATTTGCATCTCACAACACAAGATTGCCTGTCATAACTACAACTAAACAGTGTGATTGACAGCAAATTTGGCGGCCACAATAAATAAATATAATATTGTGGATCAAATGGATGTAACCAACATACACACATAAACCAAGTTCGAGCAGGAATTTGGAAGTGTCCCTTATATGAAGGACATGTCTAATCATACGTATTAAAAGGTTTCATACCCGGTCGCTCAAATATTTTTCAAATATTATCGAAATATCTCACACAACTTGATAAAATGAACAAAAATGTTGATGTGTAAAAAAGAATGAGTGCGGGCCATAAAAATTTTTAATTAAAAACTGCTTTTTTCTCTGGAATCGAAAAAATTTTAATAAAAATTTTTTTTAAATTCTTGATTACTTTAATATAATTTTAATGTATTTCTGGCGTAGCTTTTTTTTAAACTCATATTTTTCAGTCTCATAAAACTCTTGTTGTACACTATGCTTGTTGATTCAATATATTACAACAACGATGTGTGTCGCACAACAATAATATGTTTGTTTTTAATGCTGCATGTTTTTGTAGTATAAAATAAAGTCAACTTCAAATTTGGTGGTCTATTAGCATCAAAATTGTTTATTTTTCGCATGTATGTATGTATGTACATAGAAATATTAGCGCGGCATTTATTTGTCAAATTTTGTTCAATTTTTTTCTTTCGATTTTTTACATAGCCGTAACATACAACTAGTAAGAAAATTTTAGTCGGTCTAGACCCGATACCCAATACCATGCGTTTAGAGACTCTATCTCTTAGGTCCATTTAATTAGATATAGCAAATAAGCATGGACCAAATTTGAGTGGCATTGTTATTAATTTGTTTCCCTTTTAATATGAAAAAGTTCGTATTGAATGCTATGTTTATATGGGGACTAGCTTGAAAAATGGACCGATCCTGACCATATTTCGTACGGTCACTTATTTTTTGCAAAACATTTACAAACCAAATTTGAGATAGATTTGATAGATTTAAGTGAAGGTCGGGAATCAGCTTCATATGGGGGCTACGACTAAGAATTGTCATATAGGGTTTATTTTTGGACTACTGATTAATGGATGAAATAAATATACACAAACCCAATTTGACCGAAATCTGTATGATAATTTGGATATTGTGGCAATTTAAGGCGATCTCGTAGGGGTCATGGAAATTTCATCGAAATATTTGCTACCTGTAGTTTGATTACAAGGTTTACATAGACACATGGAGGGACGGACGGACGGACATCGCTAAATCGACTCAAAAAGTGATTCTGAGTCGATTGGTCTAATGAAAGATTGGTCTAGGTCAAATATTTTTGGTAGTTACAAACGTCAGCACAAAGCCTTTATACCCTGACCACTAGAGTTTTTTTTGAAAAAAAATAAAATGCGATTTTGGGTATAGGCGGGGTCCAGTTTGTTACCTTTCCATATAAAACTAATAAATGTGAAGTTTGGGGGCAATCGGATAAAGAAAAGTTGCGCCGGAAATCGATTGAAAATTTCAAGTGTGTTTATACGGGGAAAATATGAATTTTTTTGAGATTTGTTGTAAGAATCTGAATCAGAATTAAAAAAGCTATAAAAATTCCAAATCGAATAAAAATTCGCCAAGAAATAGCAAATGCCCCAGACCACTTTTGTGCCAAAAAAAACTAGGTCATGAAATTTGATAGAATTTTTTCAACATTCAGAAATTGAATAAAGCCATATTTTTTTTTTCTCTCTACATATAAGTAATCAGATATGCAGTATTGTTTTATTACTACGTTGTTAACCCTATTGCGCATTGAGACCGAAAATGGGAATTTTTTTTTGATAAAATTTTGAAAACTCCTTTTTCAAGTTTTAAAAAATTTTCTTAAACAAAATTTACAAAACTTGATCTAAAACTTTAAGGTTTTGTTAAATACATGTTACAGATTAACTGTGTGAATTTTTAAGTAAATCCCTGTGCCAAACTTTTTTTTTGACAAGGATTTTATTTTTGCGGATTTCGAGAAAAATGGGATTTTTGTGAAATATTCTTTAAATGTACTCTTTCTAAATGCTTTGATCAAATATTCTTCACTTTTCTACTTTTAAATGTTATATTTCATCTTAATAGCCTAGGGTTTCGGAAAAAAAATAATATGAGCCCATTAGCCCCATTTTGGAATTGGGGTCACATATGACCCCAAGCTAATAAAAGACAATTTATACAAAAAATTCTAATATTTTGTAAGTACTGTTGAATTTTTAGATGCGACGCTTGAAATATAATAACCAAATGTGTAAATTTGGGATAAATCCGAGAACGTTAACCTATTATTTGCCAAGGCCAGCTTTGGATTTTAAGATATTTTTAAATAAAAATTGCCGAAAACGAGTTTTTCTATTAAACTCGATGAAATTACTATTTAGAATTTAAGAAAAATAATTCGGTTAATTTTTATTTATTTAACCCTTCAGTGCTCCTGGGATCAAAATAATCCATTGTGATATATGTATCTTTGGTGAAATTATCTGCTTATTGCTCGCGTATATAAATTAAAACAACTTTTAACCAATTTTATTATAAAAGTATATTATTTTTTAAAACCATATATATGTTTCCAAATAAAGTATGAACATTTTCGAGGTATAGCTCAATATTGTTAAGTTAAACTTGACTTTGTACAGGAAGGATGTTGTTTTTTGTATGATTCTACTATATGTGAGCTTTCAAATGATATACTTATATATTGCTGAAATCCGATGGATGCTAGATTATTTTCAAAATCAAAAATTACATAAACTATAGCATTTATAAGATTAATATATGGAAATCCAACATATTTGAAAAAAAATAACATCATATAATTTTAAATTACTACGCCACTATTGTTTTCTCCTTTCAGAAGAAGAAAAGCAGTTTTTACTCCAGATAGTAGAATCATACAAAAACAAGTAAGAGTGTTAAATTCGGCTATGCCGAATCTTTGATACCCTCCACCTAGGTTTTCTTGCACTATTTGTAACAAATGTAAATAAAATATATGAAAATGTAAACAATTCGATCAATTTGGTAATTTATTACAACAAATACTCTGAATTTTCAGCATTTACGTTTAACAATTTTAAAGTCAATAGAAGATAGTAAACAAAATACATTTTTAAATTTCGGATCTTTTTCCGAATACTTGTCCATGTCTTATATTTTAAAAGCACTAGCGTTAATCAGTTTTATTTTTCCTATCTTATTACATCAGTTTCTCATTCCATTTGTAACGCATCGATAAATGAATTTGCGTCTATGTGTTTAATGCAAAAGATTTCTTACTTTTGTCGAACTGTAGGGATTTTTTGCAAGTTTTTTTTTAACAACTTAATATTATATATATTTCAATTTTAAACTTTAAAATTAAAAATATATATCTTTTTTTAAATCTGGTAATAACTCTATAATGTGGAGAAAGTAAATACGTGACTTCCTTAATAAGAATGACAAGTAAAAAACACTTTTGTGCAGTTCACTTTTTTTGTGCATTTTTTTAATACATATATCAGTACGCCATCTTTGTAGATCTCTTCGATTTTATTTAAGTTTGTAAATAAAAAGAACATTAAAATATTATAAATGTAAACATAATTGATTTTAGAAAAATGTCCGATTCGTTTTTCGATGATGCTGAAGACACATCAAAGAAATACAGAAAACAAAGGTTTTACTCAAGTTAGTTGAGAGACGAGAAGCTAACGGGATGGAACAGGTCAAAGATGACGACTTTAAATACAGATGCAAGGCTTGTGAAAAAATATTAAATTGCGATAAATCAGATCTAAGTATACATGCTAATAACCAATGTCTTAAAAAAAATATATTTTAAAACCAACAACCAAAATTCTGTTTACGTTATAAGATCCCATTTGCAAGCCATTTTAATTAATTGTGTAAATTTTAAATGCACATCTAGCCATATAAAAGATGAATTATACAGAATAGTAAAAATATTTTTTTTATAATATCTGTTGGTTTTATATGTTGTTTTTATGTAATTCTAATGATATTCTTATCTTATTTCTTATGATATTTTCTTCGTTTTTAAGTTATTTTTGCATTATTGAAATTGAAAATTAACAAATTAAAAATAATTTTTTTTTTTGAAAAATTGAAAAAAGTAGTGTAGGGAAAAATGTAGAGAGAAAAAAGTGGGTGTAGGGAAAAAAGGGATTTTTTTTTTCATTAGCGTAGAGATTTCAGAAAACAATGCGACGTATATCTGCTTTGTTCAAATGCTTTCGCAAGACTAAATGAAATTGTTACTTATGCATGAAACACATAGACGACAGAGGCTACACGAACACACGACTACAAATGCTGCTGGCTGCAATTGTAGTCGTGTAGTCAACTACTAAATTTTTTTGAAAACGACAGCAACATATAACAACAATATAAACAGCTGTTTTTATACAAAAGCATTTTTATTTCAGTAGTGCCAATTGTATATTTTTTTTACTTTATTAAAATAACCTATATTAATAGAGTTATTATAGCATTTCATTTTGCGATTAATTTTTTCAACAAAATAATATATTTCATGGCACTAATATCTTTTACATATTTTGTTATATTGTCAACACTATTTTTATTTTGTAGCCAACAAAAATAGAAATTAGCCTAAGTTGACTACAGCAGCAAAAGTGGTCATGTAGTCGTGTAGCTGTGTTGGTGTCAAAATAATTGTTTTCATATAAACGTGTGTATTTTATTTTTGACAGGCTGTTGTCGTGTAGCCGCTGTCGTCTTTGTGTTTCATGAGAGAGTTCGGCTTACTGGTGCCATTATGTATATATGTGTGTAAGCAAAAATATACGATATCCCAGTAATCATTTCGAAGATTGTTTTAACAAAAATTATCTTCTTCTTCTTCGAACACTTTTGATGATTAAAAACTGATTAATCACACGCGGTATTAGAAAAAGACTAAGAAATGATTGTTGCTTACGCTTAAAAAGTGATTTATAGAAAAATGACATTAAATATGACTCAAAAATAAGTCGAAACTAATCAGTAAATTGGATAAAAAAGGTTCTCAAGAAGAGTCGGGGGTAAGGTAATATTTGTACTTCTCAATTAGTTTATTTTTAATGTGACATAAGAAGTTCGGTTTGTCCTAAGAAATGTTTCCCAGGGCGAAGCTTGATCATTGCACTTTGATTGAGTTGAGCTACGCGACTATTCCTGATGTGGATAGCTCGTGTCTACAATTTTTGGTAGTTGGGAATGGCGTTTGTGCAAAGGAAAGCATGAACACATGTTTCCCAGGGCGAGGCTTGATCATTGCACTTTGATTGAGCTGAGCTCCGCGATTATTCCTAATGCGAGTAACTCGTGCATTAAATTCTCGGTAGTCCGGGAATGGCGTTTGCCTGCGCCAAACATTGAATAATAAATTTTAAAAATGTATTATAATTAAATATTATTGACATCTATATGATATTATTATCATCTGACAAAAAATTTTTTTTAAACATTACTAATTTTTTACAGGGTAGATATTTTATGGTTTCACTACTACTTTTGAATGCAAGTATGTATGTACTAAAAGTAGAACCCTTAAAATCATACTATTTTTTACAAACCTGAAAATTGCAGTATTTTGTATAAATAAAATAATTTATATATAGATTATTTTTTTTAATATGCGCTTATTATCGATATACATATACAGAATATATGAATGTTATTTATAGTATTTTGATATTTGCAACAGTAGTATGTATGTACCAATTGTAATATTTTGTGATCTTATAAAAATCGCGGAATATTGATATTGATTTTATATAGTTTCTTTTATTAATTAACTAACTTAAATATTACACCATAAAATGTTGATATTGGCGAGTTTTTATATTATTACCACAGCGATCATAAAAACTAAAAGTACAGCTGTGACAAAATAAAAAATTTAGAATAGGAAAAAATCATATTTTTTTACCTTTTCAGTGATTTCTCGGCTCCTATGAAACCTATTGTCACGATTTAAAAAACAGAAACCTTCTTATGATGTTGGTGTATCATTCTCACTAACAACAAGCGCCCTAACTGTCCTATTGAGAACGCTATCGTGAAGAACAACATAGGCAAATCATATTTTTTCAAGACTTTTTTTACTCCATCGTTCAATTCTCGGGACCAGATAAACCGATTTGGACGATTTTAAATAGCAAACTTCTCAGGATGTTAGTGAATCATTTTTTATACCAACAAGCAACCTAGTTACCCGATTGAAGCCGTCATCGTGATTTCCACAGACGGACAGACGGACAGCCGGACAGACGGACAGACGGACATCGCTATATCAACTCCGCTTGTTATAAGGATCACAAATATATATATTTTATGGGGTCCAGATTTTTTTTTCTAATTATTACAAACGGAATGACAAACTTATATATACCCTCTGCACACTGGAGTGGAGGGTATAAACAACATCGTTCCTGTACAAAGTCAAGTTTAATTTAACATTATTGAGTTATAGCTCAAAAATGTTCATACTTTATTTGGAAACATATACAGCAGTCGCTCGGTTATATGAACTAATTCAAACAGAGCCTGTTCACTAAATGGAGAAGTTCACATAATCGAGAGAATATTAAATAAGTAATTCAAATGATTTTTATTACATTAAGTTTTTATTTTTAATAAGTTTTTTAATAATTAATGTACATGAAAGTAGTCGGTTATATTTTTTTGTACTTTTTTGCTTCAAGGGATTTCTGTAGTGCCTTGTCCAGACATTTTCGCAATGCCAAAATATCATTAATATCAGATATATTATTATCAATCCAAGCAATAACTTTATTGAATGCTTCGATTGTCCCCGTTGTGCTGTTGTTACGATGCACTGCTCTTGATCATCATCTTAAACTTCGCTATCTATATCTTCGCTAGCAATGTCGTGATTCCACGTCTGAATCTCTTCATTCATAGGTGATTCAATGTCGTTTTGATATTTTTCTTTTAAAATACTGAGTGGAATGTCTTCTTCAAAAACTCAAAATATTCTTTCAACACTTTTGTATTGTGGATGCATCAACTTTATTACATGCCAAACTTAGTTTTATAACTGCATCTTTTATGCTTAACTTCTTCAAAATGTTTGAAGCATTTTCAACATTCGCTGACACTATTGATGCTAGCAAAGCCGATCTATAGTATAGTTTCGTAATTGGGATGGCGTTTTGATCCATTGGCTGGATAAATGGCGTAACATTTGGTGGCATGTAAACAACGAATATGTTTCCGTCCTCTGAACGCAACAACTCCGCAGGTGGATGACTTGGTGCATTGTCCAATAAAAGAGTGGCTTTAGTAGGCAAGCCCTTTTGGTTTAAATATTTAGTCACCTAAAATGGAATAAGAGAGAAATATTATAAAACACATGTACAAAAAGCTTTTCAAATTTACCTGTACAACAAATGAATCTTTAAACCACTTTTCGTCCGCATTCTCCATTTTTCATTTTTATTTTTATTTTCCATTTTTCATTTTCCATTTTCCGAAGAATTTTCCATTTTTCATTTTCCATTTTCCTTTCTATTTTCCCTTTTTCATTTTTCATTTTCCATTTTCCATTTTCCATTTTTCATTTTCCATTTTTCATTTTCCATTTTTTATTTTCCATTTTTCTCTTTAATTTTTTCGTTCGTATTGGCGTTTTTTTTTTTATTATAACGTCATTGCATCATTTTTTTTTTACTGTGAACTGTTGTTGTACAACTATTATGTTCAACCACTAAAATGTTACAACAAACACACTGTGTTTTATGTTTTTTTTAGAGGTATCTACATATTTTTGCTCGTATCTAAGCACAATGATGCCCGATTTAGCCCATTTTCAATACCAACCTGCAGGGAATTATGGCAAATGATATTATGTAACCTTACCCAGCAAAATGGTTTTTTTTTTTGTGAATGAGCGTGATTTCAACAGACAGACGGACAGACGGACATCGCTATATTGACTCGATCTGTGATAAGGATGGGGTCGGAAATTAGTTTTTCAATGCTTTACAAACGGAATGACTAACCTATATATACCCTCTGCCACTGAGGTGTGGAGGGTATAAAAATAATTAGCAAGAATGCAACACAAAATCTCCAATTTCTTTAAAAATTTTTAAAATGTAAATACGTATATCAATAAAAACAATTCTAATTTTAAAAATTACGTATAATTTTGCAATAAAATTTTGGGTTCTGTTATCGGGAAAATTCAGTTTTCGCTACAGGTCTAGTTTTTAATTAGTGGCGAAAATCGAGTTTGCACTGTATTACTACACATTAAGCCATGTTTATAAACATTGTTTATACAAATTATAGAAATATAAGCGTAGAAAGATTGGTTTTTGTGTGGTACGGCTGTTAAAAAAAGGTCGTAGAAAAAATAAATCTCCCTGAAATTAAAAATCTTTCTTCTGGGTGGTGCCATAAAAAAATCTTTAATTACTATATGTTTACACATCTCCCCTGTGATCGGACTCACATGATTATTTTTTTTTTGGTATAGAAGTTGAGTTATATATAAACACAAATCAAATTGAACCCACTGTTGTAAAACAGTTTGAAGAAAATTCAAAAAAAAATTCTATTAAATTTTGCGAAGTTCTGAGGACAAAACTTAACTTTGACAATGATATGTTAATTTGGTTTAGTGAGTTTGTGCCTGAAAATTTTTAATCTGGCAAAACCAACAACATTGTGCCGTTTTTAATTAAAATATTTCCAAATGAGAAACCAAATTTTTAAAACATTAATATCCAATATAAAGTATTGGCTGATATGGAAGAACTAACAACTATAATAAGTGGAAGTATAACCGGTTTCTGGTCAACTGTGGCAAAAATTAAGAACGAATTAAATGAATACATGTTTACTATTATTGCAAGAATAGCTTACGGAATTTTGACCATACCACACTCATCTGCAAATATAGAACGAATTTTTTCCTATCAAAATCTTTTAAAAGCAAAAGAAAGAAACAGACTTTACATTCCAACAATATCTGGTCTTATACAAACCAAACACTTATTAAAATCTAAAAACTCTTCTTGTTTTAACTTATGTAGAACTTTCAAATAAGCTATGATATTATTAAAAACTTTGTAAAATTATATGCGTTTAATTGCTTTTAATCTCAGTAAAAATTTTGCGTTCCTTTAAAAAATTAATATTTTCTATATCTATAATATTAATAGACAAGGCGATTTCTTGTGACCTCTTCTACACTTTTAGTTACCAACCGATTTTTAAAAAAAATATACCATTTGCAAGGTATTTCTTTACAGATGTGCACTTTCTTTACAGATATATAACATCTAGTAAATTTTTTTTGTGTAATAATCATTTAAAGTTGCAACTAACACATACATAAAACACATATTTAGGCTTCACATAAAACACTACACAATGATGTGGGTGTGTGTTTAATAATTGTGTTTAATTGTTAATTGGCTAAAATTGGTTAGCATACCTTTAGGCTCTTATAAAATTATTTATTAACAACCCCATTTATATATCTTCTGTTTGTTCAACAAATATTTTTTTTTATTTATTTATTTATATGATAATTTCCTGTACAACAAGATTAAATCTTTTAATTACAGTACATGAAAGCATTATTGTTAGATGTGCAAGTGTAACAAAATTTGAATACTTAAAACTAATAATAATATTTTAATTTATCACAATATAATATTATTTTAAAATTAGGAAAAAAATTTGAATAAAAATAGTTTAAAAGTGTTTGCGTTGCTGTTAAGTTGCTGGTTTTGTAGAATAATATTCCAAAGACGTATAGCACTAGTATAAAACTGCCATTCTGACACCAGATATTTATGCCTAGGGAGAATGATCTTCCTACCTCTTTGGGATCTTGCGAAACGAATTTTTGCGTAAAGATATCGTGGAGTATAAATTATTTTGTGAAAAAATATTAGTACTCGAATCTTAAGCAAGTTTTCAAAAGTTACGCTGTAAAGGCTTTTTGTAAAAGATGAAATATGCTCAAACTTCCTGATACCAAAGACATATCTAACGATATTATTATACAGCACATTCATCTATTCTTTCATTATTAATTTTTACAAATTCATTGAAAGTAGGAACATTTTTTTCTTATGAATTACCATACATTTAGATTTTTTTGGATTCAAATAAAGTCCATTTGCAGTTGCCCATATATAGGTTTTTCTAAGATCATCGTTTAGCTTAATCAAATTTGCTTCAATTGATTGCATTGGGCTACTCAGATATAATTGGACATCATCCGCATACAAATGTATTTTACTATGAGAAAGATGTTTTGGCAAATCATTCACATATAGTGAGAAAAGTAATGGTCCCAGAATCGACCCTTGTGGACTAGACCAAGTATTATTAGAAAATACGGATTGTGTTCGTTTCGTTAGATATGAAAATAAGAGCCGCGTTGAAGTTGATGAAAATTTAAAGAAATATTGAAGTTTCATGCGCAAAGTATAGTGGTCAACTGTGTCAAATGCCTTAGAATGATCAAGTAGCACCAAAAAATTATTTTTCCATCATCTAGTTCACTTCGAATATTTTCTGCAACATCTATCAAAGCAGTAACACAGCTGTGGTTTGAGCGAAATCCTGATTGTTTTTCAGTCATTAAACATTTGTCCTTAATATATTTACTCATTTGAGAATGTAGAATCTTTTCCAGTACTTTTGAAAGAAAGCAAAGAATCGCAATTGGTCGGAACTCTGTATCAGATTTTGGAATTGGTATAATTTTAGCGTGCTTCCATACTGACGGGAAAATGCTTGACGTAATAATAGTATTAAATAAATGAGTAATATAATTAAATTTAATAAATTTTATTTAAAAATTAACAATTTGATAAATTTTATTTAAATATTCACAAATTTTTTATGTATATAGATTAAAAAAAACGTTGAAAGAAATAAATGGAATGAAAAAATTTAATTTCCTAGAATTTGCACTCGAATTTCGAGTGGTGGGCTCTGCTAGTATACAATTAAAACATTATTTAAGTTAACTACACGTACTTGATCTTACATTGACAGTGGTTTCTCATAACATAAACAAATATTTATTATTTACATATATATATAAACTTTACGTGCTAATGAATTTTTTAATTCGTTGTGTTTATTAAAAAATGTAAATTAATTTTTCTGATATTTATTTTTTTTTTTTTGGCAAGGCTCTTGAACATATAAATTTAAAATTTAAATTGAAAAAAAATTTAATTTAGTACTCTGATAAACTAAAAATGAACCCGTGAAAAATTTTTTTGACACCGAAGTGAAAATCTCATTACGCATCCCTGTTACACATTAAGCAATGTTTATAAACATTGTTTATAAAAATTATAGAAATATAAGCGTAGAAAATTTGGTTTTTGTATGGTACGGCTGCTTAAAAATTGTAGAAATCTTAATCTCCCTGAAATTTACAGGATATCTTAAGAAAATATGTGGGAATATAACAAAATTAAAAAAAAAATTTTTTTTGGGTGGCTGATTGTACAGTACACAAATTAAAATTATAAATGAAAAAATTATGGTTTAAATTAATTATACAAAAATGAAACAAGCAGAGCCAAAAATTAACCATTAACTATTAAATTCTGTTCAGTAATTTTGCATAAATTTTTAAATGTGAAGTCTTGAATTATTTTTAAAATTTCATATTCTATCTGTACTTTTATAACCTGTATTCCTATCTCTACCTTCCGACACTATCTAAAGAGTATCACAATGGGCTATATGGCCTTCGAGTGTAATCGCCTTTGGGCGGGCAACCCATCTAACCTAACCTTAGGAAAAAAAAAAATCGGAACCAATTCATTCATACGGAATGGCTTGGAATTACTCTATTGCGAGATAGACATACAGCAAAATTGACCTTTGTATAGCTCTATGATAAATATATAAAATATGGAAAATTACTAAATTTTTCTCCAATATAACCTTATAAATTTTTTAGATCACTTTTTTTTTTTTTTGTAGAAGATAAATAATCTGGCAAATTCGCATATGGAGTAGAGCAGATTTATGCTTGTCTAGCTCTCACATATGTTGCTCTTCATTCCACATTTGCCTTTCTAACCATAAATAATGGGTTGTAGAGCCATCTAAGTGCATTACTAATATGTAGTCGTATGTATGTATTTTTGTTCGTTCAGAGATGTTTGTAAAATTCTTTAGTGGATTTTTTGAACATATAATTTATGGACATTTTTTTTTTTTTTGTAGTTTTTGTATTTTAATGGAAAAAAAAGTTTATAGTGCATATTAAGATTTGTTTATATAATTTGCTGAAAATAAACATTTATATACAATTGATATTTGTTTTCTTTAAACAATAAACACATCAACACAATTATTTTTACAATATGATCATGTGCCATGAATCATGATTTGATAACGAAAAAAAAAAAAAAACAAAAATTAAAATATTGTTAAAAAAGAAAAAAGAAAATCTAAATAAAAGTTCTACCACTAAACTCATGCATCTACATTTTAAGACTAGCAACATGTGTCCATAAGCTTTATTTTATGAAAGCAACATGTTAAAACAAAGAATTTTATTAAGCCTTGTTGTTATTATTCTTAATTTCTTATTTATTAAATTAAAACTCTTTGTTATTTTTAATTGCCGGCTTTAATTATTAGCTTTCCAACAAACTTGAACTTTTTAACATAAATTTTTATTGAAATGTGAACCTTGAACTCATTAATATGTCCCAATTGGTTGTTGTTGGTAAATAAATATATATGAAATCACACTAACTCCATATTACTATGGTGTAAAATGTACGTATTATTTTTTTTTATCGTTTCTTAAATTAAGAACAATTTAAGGAGTGAGTAAGTAAGTTTTTTTCAATTGACACATTGACAGACATTTGAGATGTTGAATTAAATTAGTAATTCAATAGGGCAAACTCAAGAAAAAAAAATGTTGTGAATGGAATAATTTGAAATAAAACTGGAAAATAATATCGCTAATAAATATACAGATTTATATGATTCATTTAACAATTAGGAGACAGAGCACGTTTAATGAAAATCAATCGCTTCCATACCATATTGGATGAAAATAATTTTCAGCAAAAATCTTAAATTAAAATTTGGTTTCCTATAAACTTAAAAAAAAAACTTGTCTCTTAAATAATTTTTCAAAATAAAAATTTTAAAGAAGCGACTCTTACAACAAATTTCTTTAATAATTTTGAATGCAAAATATCAATATTTTTCAAATTGGTTTGAATATTTGTAAGCAGTAAGCAGTGCCTGAACTTGAAAAAATTTTTCTCGAATTTGTCTGGCTAATACAATTATCAATTTCAAAGTCTAGTTTTTTTTTCTTTACGACTATAATCTTAAGTGGCTGTGAGAATTTTTATTTGCTTAGATATTATTTGTATAACACGCAGCAAGAACGTTTCTTATATTATTTAATCAACATTTAATAGCAATTTGAAAACATTTCAATATTTCCTGTTTTCAATTACAAAAAAAAAAAAAAAAAAAAAAACAATAAACTGCGTGTGCCTAAGTTTTTATTTGAAAAAATATAAAACAAACATATAAAAATATTTATAAAAATTAAAAAATCTAATAAATTAAAATTCAAACGAAAAGCGACCTTAATGCAACGATGAAACGAACATTAACAGTAACTAAGTAAACTGACGATGATGATGGTTCGATGAATGGATGATGAAGAAGTAGTAATGATATCATATTTTTTTTTTTCTCTTAACATTAAATGAAATTGTTTATAAATGAAATTGATTGAAAATGATAAATGAATATGGACATCAGCAACAACATTTAACTCGTGGCTGCCAACTCATCACACAATTATAGTGATATGCATGTTGAAGAAAGTCATCAATAGAATTTAACCCTTGAAAATTTTAATGTTTGAAAGGTAGTCGAAACAAAAGAGACCCAGCAAGCAAACAAATAAGTGAAAAATCATAATTTTTAACAACTTCTTTCGAAGATGTTAATATAAAATTATTAAGAAACACTTTTAACTTTATAATATCAAATAGAAATGTTAACCTAAAACAGTGAACTCGCGATAACGTGAACTAATTTTTACCAAGGCAGTTCACATTTTGAACTCGCGATAACGTGAACTAATTTTTACCAAGGCAGTTCACATTTTCGAGTTTGTTCACGTTATCGAGTACCAAAATTTAAAACAAGAAATTGCTCTATTTAATATAAAAAATTATATATTAATAAGAAAAAATGCTAAACACTATTTTAAATTAATTATTTTATTAATTTTTAATAACAAAAAATAAAATGCAATATGTATATTCAGTTCACTTTGCATTCGATAAACACAAAAAAAAAAAAAAAAATAATATAAAATAGAGGATACAAGAAATTCATATTTAATTAACAAAAACAACAAAATATAAACTAAAATATAAACTAAACTAAAACTAATAGGAACATTTTTTTGGTTGGATAATTAAGAATCAGTTAAATAAAGTTTAAAGGAAAAAATCAGTAATTTTTTTTTGGTAAGTTTTTTGTTTTGCCATCTTTAAAAGAGCTTTTTCTTTAAGGTTTCTCAGCACTCTAATGTCACTTTGGTCTATCATATCGTTTTCAGCCCATATCAAAGCCTTATCCAAAGCTTCTACAGCTTCCTTGGATTTAATTGTAACTTCTGGCTGGAATATAATCGAGTCATCATCATCGTCGGTATCATCTTGAATTTCAATACTACTTCCAATTTTCCAATTTTTCCAATTTTTGACCGTGGAAAGAGTAACATCGATCTGTAATTAAATTTTAATTAAACTCTCTAAAAACACTGAAACCTATAATAAAACAAATCTGAGAATTCAGCGCCTGAAGAAGTAGAACCGCACTATTTTCTAGCTGTCTTATTTCTGGAGGAGATATCCTCTCTCTTAAAACACTTAGGGGAATATTATCATCGGGGTCATCTTGTTCCGAAACTAAATTCAAAACATTTCTCCAGCATTTGTTTAAAATTTGTTGTGAAATTCTGAGTCAAAAAGATTAATTGCATCTTTTATAGTTAACATCTTAATTGAATCTAACAATTCTGTTTGTTTTCCAGCCATTAATGTCAAGAGACTGTTTCTAAATACAGTTTAGTTATTTTAAAAACATTCTGGTCCATGGGCTGAATTAACGATGTGACGTTGGGGGCCAAAAACAGTGCACAAATGGATCCGTCATCAGAAATCAATTGGGATTCAGGTGGATGTGAAGGAGCACTGTCTATAAACAGAAGGGCTTTAACTGGTAGCCCCTTTTTAGTCAAGAACTCAGTAACCTAAAGCAAAAAATTATTACAAAGTTTTCAGTTTTTAATTTGTCATTTGAAATCTACCTTTTTAACAAAACATTGATGAAACCAGTAATAAAAAATTGTACATGTCATCCATGCTGATTAGGAAAATTTGTAATTCACTGGACAAGTAAAGTTTTTGAAGCTTCGTGGATTTTTAGATTTTCCAATTACCAATAGTTTAAGTTTGTGAGCTCCCGACGCATTTGAAGAGCCCATGACAGTTAATCGTTGTTTCTCCATCTTTGCGCCTGGAGCACTTTTCTCCAATGATGACACATATGTTTTATCTGGTAACTGCTTCCAATATAACCCGGATTCGTCAGCATTATAAAGCTAATCTTCACATAGAGAGAGTTGTTCCATTTTTGCTCTTAACTTTTCCTTAAATGGGGCAACAAGTTGTGGCTGCGCAGAAAGCTTTTCTCCGGAAATTTTAAGAACATTTGTTTAAATTTTTGGCGCTAAGACCACGATCATTTTCTTTAATTTGATCGTGAATTTCTAAAGCTTTGGCTATTAACATCAGTCCACTTACCGGCATTTTTTATTCCGCAGTTATTCGGAAGTTCAGAAGCGCGTAATGTTTTACGCTTTCCAGTGCCATAAAGTGTATTATTTACACGATTAGTAATTTCCCGTTTTTTCTTTTTAATGGAAGAAACGGTTGCTTTAATAATTCAAGAATATCAGCTTTATCTTTTAAAGTTAACACTTTAGGTTTTTTAATGACATTGTTCACTTTCACGAATTAAAATTTTTTAATCACTTGCAACATCTACGTAGCAATGTCAAAGAGCAACTAACAGGTCAACGCATACATAAATGAAAAAAAAAAACGTTTAATCATAAGTAAACAAACAAATAACCTGTAATTCGGGGATTTCCCAATTTAAAAACAGATTAAAAAACAATAAATAAAAAGTGTTCACGTTTTAGAGCTTTCAGATTTTGTTCACGTTTTAGAGTAGTCCGTAGAAAAATAAATATGTTCACGTTTCTGAGACGTTCACACTTTCGAGTGTTCACGTTTCCGCGAGTTCACTGTAATTGCAAATTAATACAGAGAAAATAAAAAAAAATTTATCTTCTATATATAAAAGCGAAGGTATGTATGTTTGTTTGTTTGTAGTTCATAGGAGGCTAAACCATTGATTGGACCGATCTTCTTGACCGATCTAGAGACTCTTACTGTGTATCTGGAAGGAACTATAGGCTTTTTTGATAATTATAGTGGGCGTGGCAACTTCCATACTAAGTGAATTTTAAATACTCTATATCTTGAGTAATAAAGATTGGCCCACACAAAATATGGCAACATTGACAATGTGATTACAGCGCCTCTGGTGTAAAAAATTTCTAACTTTTTATATATGTTGTTGATAAGACATATACCGTTATTTTTATTACTTTCCAAGTTTGTCAACTTAATATTGTTTTGTACAGACGCCATGGAACCAAAGAGATGTGAATAATCCAAACCCACCTAGTGTGTCAAAACAAGTTTTTGAGTAAAACCCAATTTAAATTTCCCCCTCTGTGTTCCATTTTGATAGTGTGCCCGTCTTCATTTCATTGTTCAATGATTGTTTTGATTTGGTTTGTTTTGATTGATTTCAATGTTTATTTTATCATTTAGTGCTAGAACTTGGAGTTTGTTTTAATTATTGTGAAAATGTCTCACGAGTGTGATGAATTTGATCAACTGTGCAATGTGTTTGACATTCACTTTTACATTACTTTCCGATGTTTTTGAGACTTGCGAGCGGTTTCATATGAAAATTGAAGGTTTTTTACATGCAAATAAAAAAAAACAGTGAGTTCATGAAATTTGATACATTATGTGGGTTTTCTTAAGCAAGGTCACATATAGTGGTTTTAAAATTGGGAAAACTCCGTAAAATTCCAAAATGTACAGTGAACAGTATTTTAAAATGTTGCGAGGTCTCAACAATTATAAATAGAAAACCAAAACAAGTGAAAAAATGTTATGGATTCAGCTTTGAAGAAAAAGTACTAATTTACATTAAAAGTAATGCTGGGATGTCAATACAAGTAGAAGCACTGTGCAGCGCATACACTCAAATGGAGGATTAAAGTCCTACCGAGCGATTAAACACCCAACGTCGACGGAGTTATCCCAAATTTTAAGCACAGAATGAATATCCACACATTTGGTTATGATATCTATAATATTAATAGGCTAGGCGATTTCTTGTGAATGATGTTTTGTTCTACCGTTTTATCCCGATTTTGACCAAACGTATATTATTTGAAAAGTATTTCTTTTTAGCCGTTTTTCAGATTTACAGATTTTTAAACTTTTTCCATTATTTTGAGTAAATTGCACGTAAAGTTGCTACTAACACATACATAAAATTATACAATGCTATTAAATTTGTTAATGTGTTTTTAATAAAAATGACTTTGTTTTTTGTGTTGATTTGTGAATTGGCTATAATTGATTAGCATACCTTTAGGGTCTTTAATTAATGAAAAAATAAAATTTCTTAGAATTTGCACTCGAATTTCGAGGGCTGGAAACTGCTTGTTGTAAGTAATACTTTCAAGTAGTATTTGCAAAATATTTGGATTCTTTTACTTAATCGTCCTAAACTAGCTTGGGGTCATTTGTGGCGCCAAGTCCAAATGGGTTAATGACGTCAAATTATTTTTTTCCCTAACTCATAGTTATAGCGATGAAATATAACATTTAAAAGTAGAAAACTGATTAATTTTTGATACAAAGTAATTAAAAAGAGTACATTTACTGAATATTTCACAAAAATCACATATTTCTCGAAATCAGCAAAAAAAAAATCCTTATAAAAAAGTTTTTAGCAGAAGGATAGACCTACAAATTCAAACAGTTAATCTCTAACATATATTTAACAACACCTTAAAGTGCCAGGTCCATTTTTTAAAATTTTGTTTAAGAAAATTTTTTAAAACTAGAAAAAGGAGTTTTCAAAATTTTATCAAAAAACTTACCCATTTTCGGTCTCATTGCTTAATAGGTTAAAAACGTGGCAATAAAACAATACTTCATATCTGAGTACTTATAAGTATAGAGACAAAAAAAAAAAATTATGGCTTTAATCAATTTCTTAAAGTTGAAAAAACTGCCGTCAAATTTCATGATCTAGTGTTTTTTTTTTGGCACAAAAGTGGTGTGGGGCATTTGCTATTTCTTGGCGAATTTTTATTGGATTTTGAAGTTATATGGTTTTGTTTGGAAAGACAAATTGATACTGAAATCGATATAACAACTTGTCAAAAAAATTAAACTATAGAATGCAATTTTTGTAAAAGCTGAAAAGTGATATACACATATAAATACACTTGAAGTTTTCAATCGATTTCTGGCGCGACTTTTCTTTATGCGATTGTCCCCAAACTTCACATTTATTAGTTTCATATAGAATGGAAACAAACTCCACCCCGACACTCCCAAAATCGCATTGTCATTTTCAAGGACCATTCTAATATATATTAATATATTACTAGGTTTAACCCGGTGTGCTTCGCTACACAATCCCCTCCCCCTCCCCGCATCGTAATGAAAGGGCTCACGCAAAGTCTCAAGGCTCCCACTATAACAGTACTCCAGATATATGACATTTACTATCTACTTTGAATGGGGTGGCACGCCTCTTCTGATTTTTTGTCTCATGTTCATAACAGATGACTTAAGACAAATTTGCAAAGCTGTCTCTGTCATAGTACTCGAGGTACATATATGGTATTGAGTAATTACTTTGTATGGAAGGTACCACGCCCATTGCAGGCATAGCTACTAACATTAATAATAGGTGACTTCACACAAATTTACAAAGTTCTCCCTACAATAGTACTCAATATATGTGATACTAGATGTGACCCGGTGTGCTTCGCTATATTAGCATATATTTTTTTATTTGAATACTTGCTGATATACAATTTTTTTTTGGTTTTTCATTCGGTACAACAATTATCAGATTTTTCGGCGTTCGTACATGTAGCTGCCCATGAGAAGAAGATGGATTATCAGAATTAGATCTGGCAACACTTAACTATTTGCCTTGAACTTACAATATCATTTGGCAATTTTTCTTTTTAGCGATTTTTGATTTTGCCCATTTCTGATTTTGAAGATTTTTTTGGGCGATTTTTATTTATCGCAATTTTCGGTTTTGGCGAATTTTTGATTTTGCGATATATTCTCCACGACAAATCACATTGATAACTAATGTACTTAACAAAAGACTGTTGCTTTCGTAGTACTTCATATTATTTATATAGGAGGTGCCACGCCCACTAATCCCATCCCGCCCAATTTTTATTGGACTACTCACATTAATATCTGATGGACTCGTGCAAAATGTCGAGTCTTTCCCTTTTATAGAACACCAGTTATATGATATTAGATATCTACTTTGTACGGGCGTTGCCACGCCCACTGCTCCGATCACGCCCATTTTTGTCTAACTAATCACATGAATAACTTATGGGCTCACACAAAGACTCTTACTAAAACAGTAATCTAGATATATGGCATTTTATATTTAATTTGTATGACAGGTGCCACGCCTGTTGGTCCAATACTGACATAAGACAAATTTGGAAAGCTCTCTCTATCACAGTATTCGAGATATATAATATTGAATTATTACTTGTATGGGAGGTACCACGCCCACTTCTCCGATCCCGCCCATTTCCGGCCTAGCTACTAATATTAACAATAGATGACCTCATACAAATTTGCAAAGTTCTCCCTATTGTAATACTCAATATATATGATATTAAAAATTTACTTTGTGTGGGAGGTGCCACGCCCACTAAAAATATTTAAAAAATTATAGCCTATAGCACTTCCCCTATCCGCAGTAAGACTCTGTGAAAATTTCAGGAATATCAGATGGGTAGTTACGGAGATTACATCCTACAAACAAACAAACACACATTACCTCTTTATAATATTAGTATAGATAAAAAATTTACTTTGTATGGGAGGTCCCACGCCCACTAAAAATTAAAAAAAAAAATTATAGCATTAACCTTATCCGCAATAAGACTCTGTGAAAATTTCAGGAAGATCAGATCAATAGTTACGGAGATTACCTCCTACAAACAAACTAACAAACACACATTACCTCTTTATTAGTCTAGATCAGTGATGGCCAAAGAGAGAATTTCCTATCTCGCGGGGTTGATGAACAAAATTCTGCTAACGCAATTAAAACACACGTACACTATAAACATGAAGCCATAATTTCGTATGGCTAACGATTTTGACATAGTTAAAACACATTAGTTGCACTTGATCACTTGATGAAAAAGGAGTATCGCTGATCTGACTTTTAAAAAAACACTAATAAAAATGTTTGATGAAAAATATGAAAATGATTTTTTTTATAGAAAATATGGATGGCGAAGGTCAATGCATGATTTGATATCGCGTTTTAAGTTCTGTACCTAGTTATTATTTAAAGAAGCATTTCGACACTGGTCATGGAAATTTTAATGACCCAATAGGGGTAAACGATAATTGAGACTATTACAATTAAGAGCAGATTATTTTTAAAATTTATTATTCATTATCAAAATGTAGTTAATTTAATCAACGAAATGGTTTATTGGCTTTGAAAAAGGCATCTCTTCGCCTTTATCAAAGCAATGCCGGATGACATTTTTCTTTAAATTTAACATCAAATGTTTTAAATTGATTTGGTGAAAAATGCCAAGAAGCTGTAAACCTTTGTGTCGACAGACAGTCACTCGTAGGACAGAAGAGATAAATAAATTTATCTATTCTGCAGCTAAAAATAGGGTTATAAATTGCAAATATTTTTCAGTTTCTCTTGACGAGAATACTGACATTAATAACACAAGGGAACAAAATTGAACTTTTTTTGTGTTGATTTGAAATTTATAGCAAATTTTTACTAATTTGAGGTCGCTGATTTCAAATCTGCACTTGGTTTTTTTCTATCAGCTCGACTTTTCGAGATATACCGTTATGTTCAAAATTAAGGCACTTCCGCTACATATATTGGAATAACTTGAAAACGGTTCACCATATTAAATTAAAAAAAAAATCCGAAACTCGCAAACAATATTCTCTTAAAGCCGTGCTTACTTTGTTTTTAAATTTTCCAAGTAGTTTTAGAGATATCGTTCAAGTTTTGAAAAAAAAATTAAAATTTTTTTAAAAAAAACATTTTTTTTGTTCTTTAAAAATTCCTAAAAAATAAAAATGGGACAAAAATCACAGTTTTGGTCTACAAACAGTTAGTTAAATATATTTCGAATAAAATGAGCTTTATTTCATTGCAATCGGTGCACAACTTTTGATTTTGTTCACGATTTACTGAATTGATATAAATCGCGATTTCCATACAAAAATAACATTTTCTAATGTGTAAGTGTTTGTATGTAATAAGTTAGTTTTTTATGATTCTAAGAATTAAAAAAATTAAGTAATAAAAAAAGATTATTTCATTTTTATGGTCAGCTATACTTTTTAATTTAACACAAAAAGAGAATTTTAAAGAAAAATAAAAAATTTTAATACACAAATATTACAATGTAATTACAACTCATCGAAAAATTTTCTTTTATAAGATTTACTCAAATAACCTTGTTTAGAGGGATTTGTTGTAATGCTCCAGCAATAGTCTGCCATCATATGCTTATCCCAGTGACCCTGGTACCGCTCCTCTATAGTGCGGATATCTTGATGGAAACGTTCACCTTGTTCTTCACTGAAGTCTCCAAGATTTTCAGGGAAACAATCCAAATGACTGTGTAGGTAGTGCACCTTAATGCTCATATTACAACCAAGCTGCTTGAAATGTGACAACATGTTATCCACGTGGTCCGAATAGTGCTCACACTTTTTGTTTCCCAGGAAATTGCGCACTATCCAAACAAATTCATTCCAAGCATTTCTTTCAATATCTGTCATGGAATTACTAAAATTTTCATCATTGATTAATTTTTTGATTTGAGGGCCATCAAAAATGCCAGCTTTCAGTTTCTCCGAACTCAAATTGTTGAACTTTTTACTGATATATCTAAAACAATCACCGTCCTTGTTGAGAGCTTTGACAAATTGTTTCATAAGTCCTAGCTTGATATGGAGAGGTGGCAGTATTATGCGATCCCTGGGCACAAGTGGTTGATTAACTATATTGTGGTTTCCTGGAACCATAGCTTCCCTCGAAGGCCAGGATTTCTTACTCCAGTGTTCAGATCTGGCACTGCTATCCCATAAACAAATGAAACACGGATATTTTGTGTAGCCACCTTGTTGGCCTAGAAGAAAATTCATCATTTTTAGACCCACACAAATTAGCCAGCGGTGTTCGTTGTACTTTATTTTATTTATAACTGAGGCAATTGTAGAATATTCTTCTTTAGCTTTAGTTGAATGTGCAATGGGCAACGAACCCAATTTATTACCGTTATGCAGAAGTACACATTTTAGGCTGCGTTTAGAAGAATCTATAAATAGTCGCCAGTCATTTGGATCATACTCCTCTAATCCCATCGCTGTTACTAAACCAGGAACATCTGAACAATAAACAAATTCATCGTCTTCGGAAAAGAATGGAAGTAAGTTTTTTTCTCTGTTACGGTAGTATGAAATTGTTGTTCCTTGGGTTAACAGATTTTTTTGCTTTAATCGAGAAGCAAGAATTTCAGATGCTTTTTTAGAAAGTCCAAGGTCTCTCACTAAATCACTAAGCTCCTCCTGATTAAATTGCTCGCGTTCAGAAGAAATATCTAAATGCAAGTCATCTGATCCAAATTCAGAAATTGGTGAAGGAACATTTTGTCGTAAGTCGTGGAAATTGTGTGTAGATGTAGATGGTTGTGGTTCTGAATCCTCACTAGAGTACAGGACTGGTTGGGTAATAGACAACACGTTAGGATAAATCCATTTAGACCGGTTTGTTTTATTAATGCCTGTTATGTTGACAGCGCAAAAATAACAATCATCATAATGATTCGAAGGTTCCCGCCAGATCATTGGTGTTTTATACTTGAAGTGGGTCCGTTGCTTGTTTGCCCATAACCTTAAATACTCTACACAGTTTTTACATACAGTATTAGGAATCCAGTAGTTGTCACGGGTTTCCATGGTAAATCCGAAGTAGTCAAAATAAATTTTTTTAATAAAATCTGACACACTTTTTCTATTTTTTATAAACGTGTATTCGCCACATATGTTACAAAAATAGTTGGGATTGATTTTACAGGTGTTTCTTGACGTAGCCATTGCACAATTTTGAAGTATATATCAAAGTAACACAATTTTCAATAAATAACACACGGGAACAAAATTGAACTTTTTTGTGTTGACTGATTAAATGTTCAATGTAAAATGATTTATATTTTTTGTCGTTATACTTTTCGCTTTCGTAAACACTTGTTGAATGAGAAAAATTGGTTGAATGAACCCATATAAATACTTAGTAGTTTTTTACTGAAGTACCAAAAAAAATTATATCCACAATTTTATTGACAGTCACTTATGAATGAACACATGTGTTCAGGGGAATTCCTTTAAAAAATCATCCGTTGCGAATAGAGATCGTGATTTGAGTTTGATGCCTTAAGTACATTATCTTCACGTTCTTTAACAATTAATAAATCTAGTATTGATTTCCAAGATGAGCTTTGTGGTAGGTTTCGATTAGGAGGTGTAAAGTTAAGCACTTGTTGTAGATTTGTCCAATACTTAGCTCAGAACTCGTTTTTGGTTATGATGGCTTCAGCTAAAATTCGTGGAAGTCGGTGGTGGTTCATATTGAGTACTTTGTTAATGTAACAAAAGTGAAGCCTTAGAGTTGATATGTACAAAGAGTTTAAACAAGTTTCCAGATATAACATATAGTTAGGTGTTGTAGAAGGTAGATACAACATTTTCTTAATAAAAAATCTGAACAGCTTTTCCACTTCATCATGTTTTTGATAGCCCCAAACTTGAGCAGAGTACAGCATGATTGATCTAGAAGCAGCATGGAATATTTTAAGCTTATTGTCTTTTGAAATTTTTGGGTGATTTATGTATTTTGACCATGTGGAGTTTATAGCAAGTTTTGATGCAGCTAATTTGTTATTAAGGTGTTTTTTGAAGGACAAATTATATGTAATATCAACGCCCAGATATTTGTAGCTATTGACGACCTCGATGTTGTCATCACCAAACTGCCAGTTTAGATTTGTGGATATTCTCGAGCCAGAGCGAAATACAATTATTTTTGATTTATCCAGGTTAACTTTCAAGCACCAATTTGAACAATAAGAATACAGAGCAGCGACCATTTGTTGTAGTTCGGCTTGTGAATTCGCTAGTAAGACAATATCATCAGCATAAAGTAAAATTTTAATAATTGTATTTGCAACATTTACACCATTTGGTAATACATCAGCGAGATCATTAACATACAACGAAAACAGTAAAGGGCTTAAGATACATCCTTGTTTTACACCAAGCTCTACAGAAAACGGTTCAGAAAACGAGCTACCGTCCCAAATACGGGTTTCAGTGTTTAAATATGAGTACTGTAAAATTCTTATTATTTTAGATGATAGTCCCAAGCAAGAAAGTTTGTAAAATAAACAATTTCTAGGAATCATGTCAAAAGCACATGAAAAATCTACAAAGAATGCATAAGTATTTTTTCCATTCAATTTGTTTAGATTGAATATATTCACGAGATTGAATATATTGTCCACCGTTGAGTAGTGCTTTCAAAATCCGGCTTGGAATTCGTTCAGAACGTTATTGTTTTCAACCCATTCAGTTAATCTGTTTAACAATATAATATTAAAGATTTTACACAGAGTATTCATCAAGGATAACCCACGATAATTTGTTGGCTGGTTTGCATCCCCTTTTTTGAACAGCGGTATCAAAATAGATTTCCTAAAACTGGAAGGTACTTTCTCGTGTAAAAATATTTTGTTGAAAATAGACAGTATTTCATTGACAAAGCAATCCGGTGCATATCTGTAAAATTCATAACTAATACCATCTTCTCCAGGAGCTTTATTTAGTTTTAAAGTTTTAATTACAGGTGCAATTTCACAAAATTCAAAAGGAGAGTCTAGAAGGGCATTAGTGAAATACGGCATTGACCAGCTGATTGAAGGTATATTTGCGGTGTTATTCAACAAGGCGCTAAAATGGAATCGAAAATCATCTGCTGTTAAATTTCCTTTTACCATATGTGTGCGTATCTTCATCGTGTTGGAAAGCTTCCACCATTCAGTGCTGCATTTTACTCTATTTAACTGCTCTAAGTTGTTATTATAATATGCCAGTTTTTTGTTATTACATATCTTCACGTATTTAGCTCTAGCTGTTGAATAACGCAATTTGTTGACATATGAGTGTTGTCTTCTATAGGCTCGTAGCTTTTGCAACATGACCTTACGATGACGAACGCACTGCCAATCAAACCATTTTTTCTTAGGTTCAAAAAATTGTTTACTAGGTCCCTTCGAATAAGCTTCTTTTACTTTCCTTGTTAAATTCAAAATTAATTCATCCACTGGTTATTTGATTGAATATCAATATTACTCGCAAGTAAATTAAGCTTTTCTATATAATTACCATATAAGTTGATGTTCCAGCGTAATCTTTGCAGTTTATCATTGTGTTCGATATCAGAAGAAAAAGTTTTTATGCTTAAACATAATGGCATATGATCGGAGTAGGGTTTGGATGCTATAGCGAAATCATCAACAAATTGCAGAAAACTGTGTGAACAAATACCATAATCAATTACTGAGCTACCCATAACTCCACAAAAGCTATATTCCCCTTCAACGTCCTTTCCAGTCCTTCCATTAAGCACAATGCCACCAAATTGATCTATCAACTCCATTAGTTTCTTTCCTTGTGTGTTAATTACTTTGTCTTTTGAACATCTTAATTCACGTATATGAGGTGTATCTTTTAAAAAGTTAGTATCTAAAACTTGCACATCGGAAATTCTAGCATTTAAATCACCAACTATCAAAAAATTTGAAGGATTTAGTTCCTGCAAGAATTCATCAAATTTTTCTAAGTCTGTATTCCAATTTGTGCAGTTCAAATATCTTGGAATAATATAAAACAAGATACCTTCAAGCTTTATGTGTAATATTATATTATTGCGAATATTTAAAAATTTGAATCCATATTTTCTGCGTAATTCCTTTCTGAATCCAAACAGGCAACCACCACTAGCACGACCAGATCTATGAGATTTCTTTGCAGCAATCCATTGCAGAGAATAATTTTGTAGGAAATTTGAAAATTGATGTTGCTTATCTGCTACTACGTGGGTTTCATATAGGAAAAATACATCAAATTTATTTAACTATGATATAAAATCTCCAAAATTTATTGAGCTTGCTAAATTTGCTACATTATAGGATAATGAGTTACATAAATTAAATTGCTATTGTGAACTAGTATTTTCCTTGTTTGGGGCACCATTTTGTCGTACTTCTTTAACGCATACATCAGCCTGATAGTTACATTTATTTAGTAATTTATTTAAGTATTCAGCATCGCTACTGGTATTTGCCATAATTTTGTTCTTGGACCACGTATATTGGTTATTATTGATATAAATACAGAATTCACCGAGTCTTACTTTTACTGTTCTATCATTTTTGGAAATACCTTTACTAAGTTGCCGTAGATTGTATCGTACATTTTGTTCGTCTTCCGTGTAATCTTTTTGTATATATATCGGTTTACCCTTCAAATTCTTTTTGGCAGATGTAACGTTGAAAGCCCTGTGTACTTGACTCTAAAGTAAAGCATGCTCTACCTCTAGTTATCATTCGTGTTGACACGATATTTATGTTAACTTTTAGTATATCTAAACATATTTTACTAAATTCATGTTTGGCAGCATTAACTTTTTCACTTTCTAATCCAGAGACAACTACATTCGAAGATCTTGATCTGCGATCTATGACTTCAAGACGTGAAGTTAATTTTTTCACATCATTTTTTAGTTGTATATTTTCTCTCCTCAGTTCATCAATATCAGCTTTGAGATCAACTAAATCAGATTTCCTAGTAACATCTTGAAGCTTGACGTCTAAAAGGTTACACAATTTTTCCCATAAAAAAACATCCTGTGAATTATTGGGTTCTGGCATGTTTTGGTATGAAGAATGTTTTTTACAATTGTTATTGTCAGTGTACTCTGGTGATGTTAGATGAAGTGGACGTTTATTGTTCATCTGCTTTAAATTTCATTTTTCGCTGCTACACACACAACCGTATTGTATGATATTATGTGTGTTGGCCACCACTGGTCTAGATATATTATATGGATTTTAAGTGGGTCATTCTTTATGACAGGGAGGTCATTTTTAATGGTAGTACCCATGCCGAACATATGGAAAACAAAAATCGTCAAAGACAGATAGCCAAAATCAAAAATCGCTGAAATAGAGAATTGCCAAATTGTATTCTACATTCAAGACCAATCATTAATTGTTACCGGATTTAATTTGGAAAATTCATATGTAGCTTGCTCCAAAGTAGGAACGCCGAAAAATTTGATAATTTTTGCAGCGAATGAAAAAAATATCGTACATCAGAAAAATTGATTATGAAAACACACATGTCAATAAGTCTCGGTAAGTCGTAGAGAAGCACGAAAGAGCATACTAGTTAGTATGTATAAAAAAAAGTCAGGTTAGTTAAACCATTTATATCTCAAGAACAGCTGGATCGATATTAATGATTTTAGAATGGAACAATAACTATTAAAATATTTGAAAAATTCACGGAAAAAATAAGTGGGCGTATCACCTCCCATACAAAGTGAATTTTCAATATCCTTAATCATGAGTAATATAAAAGGGAGAGTAACGATAGCTAGTGTAATTTCACACGCTATTAGTGTGAGTTGTCTTGCTGAAAATGGACGGTATCGGATCAGTAGTAAAGTAAACTAGCAGAGCCCAGTCCGAAATTCGAGTACAAATTCTAGAAAATTTTATTTTTTTATTCAATTTATTTCCTTCAATGTTTTATGCCACCTAAGGTTATGCTAATTTTAGGTGATTCACAATTCGATTGCTTTATTGTCGTTATTGGTTTATGTCCAAAATTATTTTTCAATTCAACAAGGGCTTTTCATACACAATTTTTGCAAACACATTACCAAATTTTATAAATACACACACAGTAGCAAATTTTAATGAATTTTATAAAAAAAAAAAAAAAAAAAAATTTAAAAAGGTAAAAATCTGTAAATCTGGTGGACAGCTAAAAAGAAATACCTTTCAAATGAGGTATATTTGGTCAAAGTCTGGGTAAAACTAACAAAGATACATCGGTCACAAGAAATCGCCTTACCTATTAATATTATAGATATTCAATATAACAAGTATCGAGCACTATGATAGGATGAGCTTTCCAAATTTGTGTGAAGTCACTTGTTACTGCTTGATTAGACATGCCGAAAAAGGGCGGATTCGGATAAGTGGGCATGTCACCTCCCATACAAAGTGAATTTTTTCTTGAGTAATATAGAAGGAAGAGTAACGATACTTTGTGTGATATCTCAGGTTATTAGTGTGAGTAGGCGTGCTGAAAACTGGCAGTATCCAGTCAGTAGGCGTGGTACCTCCCGAACAAAATAATTATTGAATATCACACATCTCGAATACTGTGATAGGAAGAGCTTAGTAAATTTTTGTGACGTCATCTGCCATTATAGAAGAAGATGAAGAAGTGAGTTTTCGAAATGACAAAAATAAAAATAAATAACCATTTCTGAGTTTTTTCTATAAATAATGACGTAACTTAAATGTTTATTAAATTAATTTGCAGCACTATCGACGTATGTCAACATACGTTTGATCGTTGACAAATTATTTTCTCAGAAAACGACACATATGGACATACGTTGTTATTAATGAAAAAAAAATGCAAAATAATTTTGGATCATTTTTCAGTTTATAACCACTTATAAAAACTTGTGTGTTTATTTCTGTTATTTTTTGTCACTATTATTCTTGAAACGTTGTTAAATTCTCATACTAAGTCCCGTTAACTTTTTGTTGACGAACGAAAAAATCCATTTTTCAAGCAACAACAACTTATGTCTACATGGGTGGTTACGGTGGTAGTTTTATTTTTCAATGAAAACGACTTTTGTCGACATAAGTTGTTTTATCTGCACACACTTTTTTTTCGTTTTTTTGACTCAAAATTTTATATAAAATATCTACAGAACTGTTAAATAAAAAGCTCTAAAAACTTTATATCGCGCCCATAATTTCAAATATAACGTTTTTTGGCTCCCCTGAACATTTTGATTTTATGACATACGCGGTTATTCTAGAAAACCACAGCGTTATCAATGGAAAACTCAAAGCAGATTCTCCAATTGCATTTAAAGTCTTACAAATCCCAATTCGTCTGGCATATGCAATGCCAATCAATATATCTCAATGCCAGCCAATGAAAGTGTTCGGATTGACTTGGATAAAATCTGCATTTAAAATACATACATATTGAGTTTCATTTCATTCTTATTAAGAAAATTACTTTTGCAATTGAAATACATATGAAAACAAATGAGGGGATAAAAAAATCATTTTAGGTGGAACAACGTTTAAATGTTTGCCTATCGGCCGGATTTTCAACAAATTTTAATGCAAATAACTTTAGAAAATTTTTTTTTTCCTGAAAACGTGTTGAAATTTTTCTTAAGAAAAAAAAGTGGTTATGGCAAATTTTAGGACAAAAAATTGCTCATCAATTAAAAATATGATAAAAAATTTATTTTAAAAATTTATATTAGTGAAAGGATAACGATATCGAAAAGGGAGAACTGGCAAAATAAAAGAAAAACATTATATGGATGCCGCGCTTGCCAAATCGAATTTATTGTAACTAGCAGATTCCAGCCCTCGAAATTCGAGCGCAAATTCTAGGAGATTTTATTTTTTCAATTCACAAATCAACACAAAAACAAATTCATTTTTATTTCAAAAACATTAACAAATTAATAAACACATACATGGCATTGTATAATTTTATGTATGTGTTAGTAGCAACTTTAAATGCAATTCACTCAAAATAAAGGAAAAAATTTAAAAATCTGTAAATCTGCAAAACGGTTAAAAAGAAATACCTTTCAAATAATATACGTTTGGTCAAAATCGGGATAAAACGGTAGAACAAAACATCAGTCACAAGAAATCGCCCAGCCTATTAATATTATAGATTTTACTGCCAAATCGTTTGATGGACGGCTAACTGTATATATTCAAAACAAACTTTTTAAAAATAAGATTAACACCACTATATAATTTGAGAACTTTGTTTTGAATATATACGCTTCGTGGTATTAATATTTTCATAAATTTAGAAGTGGAGTTAATTGATTTTGCAAGTGAAAATGGTAAGTTTTGAAATTGGAAAGTTAAAAGTGATAAAAGTTTCAAGAAGTATTTATTAAAATTGTTCTAAAAATACCCATTCAAAAGAAGTGATTTATCATGATATCCTAAGTACTAGATAAAATGAACTTCACAGGATCTCTACAAGGCAACTTCCGTCCTAAGCCAAGCCCATGTTAAATAACTTTTAAACGTTTTTGGTGTTGACTGGAACTTTATTGCAATTTTTTACTAATTTGAGATCGCTGAATTCATATCTAAGCTCTTTCCTTAACACGAAAAACAATGTAAATGCAAAATTTTGTTATTTTAAAAGCAGCTTTCCTGTGTGTCTAATAATATTTTTTTTGCAGTTTCGAGAGTGTTAAGAAATGCAATTAATTTGATCAATTAACAGTTTATTTGCTGTCTGAATTTATTTCTGCACGTATAAAAGTTGACATCATGTCTAATTTAACTTAATGAAAAAACTATTAAATACGAAACAGTTTGTTTTAGTTGTTTTTGTGCAATTAAATACTACAAACATGAATTCATATACCCAATTTAATGTGCAAAAAAATTCTGTCATGTTGTCAACAGATGAAATTATTGCAAAAATAAATATTTGATATTAATAGTTCAGGCCGAAACCAAAAGAAAAACAATTGTAAAGTAAAAGAATATTAAATTTTATACAAAAAAAAAAAATATTCATATGTTAGCAAATTTGAAAAAAAAACACGGTATTATAGTTCAGGGTGTAAACACAATCAACGCGGTGCGAAATTTTTCATGTGAATTCGACAAAAAACATATAATATTTTCATTACGGCTTCTAAATGTTTGAAGCTTTTTTGCTTAGATTTATGATTCAGAGTCATGTTCCACTCTGATAATGATTTTTGTTTAATTTGGTCAGACTTATGTAGCACTACGCAAAAGATGTAACACAAATTCTTAGGAGGCAAAACAATAAATTTTGTCCTCTAAGAGTATAATCGGAAAAAATTGTTACAGTACGGCCCATTTGAGAAATTTTTGGAAATTCGAATAAGTGCAACAATGTTCGGACCATTTACATTTAAAGTTAATTGATTTTTCTTTTTTGACCAGTATTTATTGGAATTTTTATTTATTGTGTTTTTATAAAAATAAAGATAGTCTTTTTTATACAAATAATTAATTTCTATCTGAAACATTACATTACACTGTCCAACGGATTGATGTACAGTGTCATTGGTGGGCCAAAAAGTAGTGAAGAACTTAAGATATATATAAAGTCCTGTGTAAGAAAATTTTCAGTTATGAATTCAGTACAAAAGTAACAGAGGATCGATTTTAAGAAACTTACACTCACATTAACTTTACTTTCATTACTTTAACTTTAAATTAATCAAGCAAGAGAATCTCTGTGTTTCGAACGAATTAGTTCTTATTTTGTGAAGTCGAATTCTCCACCTAATATTGCAATATTTTTTTCTACAAAAATAGGTCGTGCCATCTTAGCTCTTTCATGGTATACTTAGCCCTTTTAATTTTTGCCTTTAGATGATCTGAACGAGAGTTCATATTGGATGCTGTATCTAGGTCGAAAAATGGACCGCTCGTGACGAGATTTGGTAAAGTTACTTATTTTTTGCAAAAACATGTACAAACAAAATTTGATTAAAATCTGTGTAATATTTATGTTTTTTGATGGACTTAAGTGAAGATCAGGAAGCAGCTTTATATGGGGGCTATGTTTTTCTTTTCTTTTTGGCCAGTTTCTATTATAATTTCTTTTTATAAAAAACAATCACCAAGTCTTGTAGAGAAAGAATTAACTACTATTTGATTACCAGAGTAGAAGTCCTACAACTTCCCTAAGTACTTCAAAGAACACTAATCAAATTCATTATTTAACACAGCCGTTAACACAGGCGTTATAATACAAAAAGTTTGATCCCTATTAGAATGTTTCGAGACCTTAGAAGTTATATATACATATATATATATTGATTCTTATAATTCCAAGTTGGAACAAAGGGCTGTAGAAGTTATACGATAATTCAAAAAAAAATTCAAATGATTCTTCGCTAAAAATTATTAATACTAAATATAAGCAAATTTTAAAATAGCTTTATCTGAATTAACTAGTAATATGTTAATTTAATAATAAAAAAAGCAATAATAATAATAATAAAATCAGGAAATAATCTAAAGATAAAAATTAAAACTTTTAATACATAATTTTTAATTTTTCAATTTTCATTTTCAATTTTTCATTTTTAATTTTTCACATTTCATTTTTCAATTTTCAATATTAATTTCTCGTTTTTCATTTTCCATTTTTCATTTTTCATTTTCAATTTTCGATATTAATTTTTAATTTTTCATTTCCCATTTTCTATTTTTCATTTTTATTTACCATTTTTCCTTTTTCAATTTTCAATATTCATTTTTCATTTTCCATTTTCTATTTTTCATTTTTCTTTTTTCATTTTCCATTTTTCATTTTTCAATATTAATTTTTCATTTTCCATTTTTCATTTTTAATTTTTTTTCATTTATCATTTTTCAATATTAATTTTTTAATTTTTATTTTCCATTTTCTATTTTTCATTTTTCTTTTTTCAATTTTCAAATTTAAATTTTCAATTTTCAATTTTCAATTTTCAATTTTCAATTTTCGATTTTCAATTATCAATTTTCAATTTTCAATTTTCGATTTTCAATTTTCAATTTTCAATTTTCAATTTTCAATTTTTCATTTTCCATTTTCTATTTTTCATTTTTCTTTTTTCAATTTTCAATGTTAATTTTTCATTTTTCATTTTCTATTTTTCTCGTTTTTAATTTTAAATTTTTAATTTTTCAGTTTTCATCATTTTTCAATTTTCATATTAATTTTTCATTTTCTATTTTTCATTTTTCATTTTCCTTTTTTCATTTTACATTTTTCAATTTTCTATTTTCAATTTTCAATATTAATTTTTCATTTTTCATTTTGCTTTTTTCATTTCTCATTCTCAATTTTTCATTTCCCGTTTTTCATTTTTCGTTTTTAATTTTTCATTTTTCATTTTTCAATTTTCAATTTTCAATATTAATTTTTCATTTTTCATTTTCCATTTTTCATTTTACATTTTTCTTTTTTCATTTTTATTTTTCATTTTTCATTTTTCATTTCTCATTTTTCAATTTTCAATTTTCAATTTTCAATTTTCAATTTTCAATTTTCAATCTTCAATTTTCAATTTTCAATTTTTAATTTTCAATTTTCAATTTTCAATTTTCAATTTTCAATTTTCAATTTTCAATTTTCAATTTTCAATTTTCAATTTTCAATTTTCAATTTTCAATTTTCAATTTTCAATTTTCAATTTTCAATTTTCAATTTTCAATTTTCAATTTTCAATTTTCAATTTTCAATTTTCAATTTTCAATTTTCAATTTTCAATTTTCAATTTTCAATTTTCAATTTTCAATTTTCAATTTTCAATTTTCAATTTTCAATTTTCAATTTTCAATTTTCAATTTTCAATTTTCAATTTTCAATTTTCAATTTTCAATTTTCAATTTTCAATTTTCAATTTTCAACTTTCAATTTTCAATTTTCAATTTTCAATTTTCAATTTTCAATTTTCAATTTTCAATTTTCAATTTTCAATTTTCAATTTTCAATTTTCAATTTTCAATTTTCAATTTTCAATTTTCAATTTTCAATTTTCAATTTTCAATTTTCAATTTTCAATTTTCAATTTTCAATTTTCAATTTTCAGTTTTCAATTTTCAATATTAATTTTTTATTTTCGACTTTCTATTTTTCATTTTTCTTTTTTAATTTTTCATTTTCCATTTTTCATTTTTCATTTTTCATTTTTAATTTTTCATTTTTCAATTTTCAATTTTCAATATTAATTTTTCATTTTTAATTTTTTCTTTATTATTTTTTCATTCTTCATTTCAAATTTTTCATTTTTCATTTTCCATTTTTCATTTTTAATTTTTCATTTTGCATTTTTTATTTTTTATTTTTTATTTTTCAATTTTCAATATTAATTTTTAATTTTTCTTTTTTCATTTTTAATTTTTCAATTTTCAATTTTCAATATTAATTTTTAATTTTTCATTTTCCATTTTCTATTTTTCATTTTTCAAATTTCTTCTTTCATTTTACATTTTTCAATTTTCAATATTAATTTTTCATTTTTCTTTTTTCATTTCTCATTTTTCATTCTCCATTTTTAATTTTTTATTTTTCAATTTTCAATATTAATTTTTCAATTTCATTTTCCATTTTCTATTTTTCATTTTTCATTTTTCAGTTTTCAATTTTCAATTTTCAATTTTTAATTTTCAATTTTCAATTTTCATTTTCAATTTTCAATTTTCAATGTTCAATTTTCATTTTTCATTTTTAATTTTTCAATTTTCAATTTTCAATTTTAAATTTTCAATTTTCAATTTTCAATATTAATTTTTCATTTTCTATTTTTCATTTTTATTTCTCATTTTTCCTTTTTAATTTTTCGTTCTCCATTTTTCATTTTCCATTTTTCATTTTCCATTTTTCATTTTTCATTTTTAATTTTTCATTTTCTATTTTTCATTTTTCAAATTTCTTTTTAATTTTATGTTTTACATTTTTCATTTTTCAATATTCAATATTAATTATTAATTTTTTTATTTTTCATTTTTCTCTTTTCATTTCTCATTTTTCATTCTCCATTTTTCATTTTCCGTTTTTCATTTTTCACTTTTAATTTTTCATTTTGCATTTTTAATTTTTTATTTTTCAATTTTCAATATTAATTTTTCATTTTCCATTTTCTATTTTTCTTTTTTCATTTTACATTTTTCATTTTGCATTTTGCATTTTTAATTTTTTTATTTTTCAATTTTCAATAATAATTTTTCATTTTTCATTTTATATTTTTCATTTTTCAATTTTCAATTTTCGTTTTTAATTTTTCATTTTTCATTTTTCATTTTCCATTTTTTATTTTTATTTTTTAATTTTTCATTTTTAATTTTTCATTTTTCATTTTTCATTTTCCTTTTTTAATTTTTCATTTTGCATTTTTTATTTTCTATTTTTCAATTTTCAATATTAATTTTTCATTTTTCTTTTTTCATTTTTAATTTTTCAATATTAATTTTTAATTTTTCATTTTTTATTTTCTTTTTCATTTTTCATTTTTAATTTTTCATTTTCCATTTTCCATTTTTCATTTTTAATTTCCCATTTTGCATTTTTCATGTTTTATTTTTCAATTTTCAATATTAATTTTTCATTTTTCCTTCTTCATATTTCATTTTTCAATTTTCAATATTAATTTTTAGTTTTTCATTTTTCATTTTCTATTTCTCATTTTTCTTTTTTCAATTCTCAATATTAATTTTTCATTTTTCATTTTCTATTTTTCATTTCTCGTTTTTAATTTAAAATTTTTAATTTTTAATTTTTCAGTTTTCATCATTTTTCAATTTTCGTATTAATTAATTTTTCATTTTCCAATTTAAGTTTTCATTTTTAATTTTTCAGTTTACATTTCTTATTTTTCGTTTTTCATTAGGGATTATATTTTTTCTTTCATGTTGGAGATTTTTTTTATTATATCGTGATAACAATAAAAAAATATGTGGCAATACTGGTAACATAGCTCATAGTTTTTTGTGGCTTTTTTTGAACTGTGAATGTTGTTGTACAACTATAATGTTCAAACACTAAAATATTACAACAAACACACGGGGTTTTTTTTTTTTTTTTTTTTTTTGAGGTGTCTACATATTTTTGCTCGTGTCTTAGCACAGTGGCGTCCGATGTACCCCATTTTAAATATCAAGCTAGTGGGAATTATGGCAAATGATATTATCGTAATTTTACCCAGCAAAATGGTATTGTTTGTGAGTGAGCGTGATTTCAACAGACAGACGGACATTACTATATCGACTCGAGCTGTGGTAAGGATCAAGAATATATATACTTTACGGGATCGGAAATTAGTTTTTCGATGCGTTACAAACGGAATGACAAACTTATATATATCCTCTGTCACTGAGGAAACTCGTCCGTGAATGTATTTTCAGATCCTAAATTAAATTTAATTCCTAGCGCTTTTTAATGCCTAAAGTTGGATTTTACGTGTGAATAATTTTGGTATTTTTTCAAGGCTTCAAAAACCTATAATATCTCATATGAACAGATATTCATATTAAAATATTAAAATTTTCTTTTTCTTAACTAAATAAACAATTTAGCTATTAGTTCAACTTAGTAGCAGCTAGCAAAATTTCATAATTAGGTGTGATTAAATTTTCCAAAGATCAAGGAAAAGTTTTCATAAGTTTTTTTCGCTTTATTTTTATTTTTTTAAAGTGTAATTTTTTCATAAACAATTGTTGGCTTTTATCTTTCGTTCATTATAAGACAGCAGTGATGATGTGTTAACAATCAATGGATCGATCATCATTAACAAAACCATCATCATCCTAGAAAAAACGTATTATATCAGTTTCATTTAATAGAACATTCGAATGTTGTGCGCGCAGCTTCATACTGACAAGGCGTGTGCAGTTTCTATTTTGGTATTTCATACCGACGATGATCATCACTCATCTTTAACAACTTGTCGCTTAATTGACATATTTCATTGGTAGATTTTCATTTTAAATGATTTGAATTTAAACACTTTTAATATCAGAAAACCGTTTAGACTAAATGAGTTTTATGAAATGTTGATGTGAAAATAATTTCATATCTTTTATAAAAAAGACATTTATTTATTTTAGCTTTTTGACGGAAAATCTTTTAATACTCAAGTGAGGCATTCAGCGCGATTTCTCAAGATTTTCATTCAAACCGAGTTCAAAGTATATTTGTGGTGTAGTCTGAATAAACTATGCCCTCTATACATATTGATAACAGATATCGTTAATTTTATTAGATTTTCTTTAGATGTTTTTAATTCAAAGAAAAATTTTGTATATTTTTGTTTGCAGTTTATTTGCAGTTTTGATGAATAATTTAGGCACCGAAATAAGGTGTTATTTCATAGATTAGATGGCGTCATGTGTTAATTTAGACTGTCTTTGAAATAAACAAACACTTGTTGCCAATTTCAAATGTCAATTTGTTTGTGTTTATGGCAAACAATTTTGTTGAAGGCAATTCGTTTGCTGGCCAAAAAACAAAGCAAAAAACAAATTTCTTAAAAAGAATCCAAGAAGAAACACTAACATTTTAAATTTTTTTCCAATAGGAATACAGTGAAAGCTCTGTTCTCATTCCTAAGCATTCCGGATAATCAAAAATTCCGGATAATTGATTGTTTCATTAAAACTACCAATTTTAAGAAAATTTCACTTGATTTAATTTTTTTTTAGGATTTTCGGTTATTATACCCTCCTCATTCGAAAATGCATCCTTGGTCAACAAATTTTTATGGCCCATAGCACCAGAATCGCGAAGAGCCCATGGAGATTTTTCGGCTGCCTACAATTTTACCCACTCTAATGTATATCCATAAAAACCGCATATTATAGTAAATCGGTATATTGTTTTATATATATAAAATGCTGCGATATTTTGTTTTAGGGAAAATAATATAACAGTTTGAGTCGATATAGCGATGTCGGTCTGTCCGTCTATCTGTTGAAATCACGCCCATTCACAAAATAAACCATTTATCTGGGTTAAGCTATGATAATATTGATTGCCATTATTTCGAGGAGGTTGCTTTTGAAAATGAGATAAAACGGTCAAGATGTGTCAAGATATGTCAAAAAATATGAAGACAATTCTAAAAAATTTTAAAAATGTTGTAATATTTTGGTATTAAGTTTATCAAATTTTTTACTTTACAATAATTCCAGATATTAATGTAAAAATAAAACCCATGTGGAGGGTATCAAAAATTTGGTACAGCCGAATTTAACACTCTTACTTGTTTATATTAAAGCTATGTACCAGAGCACATTGTTTGGTACCTCACTTAATTGCATTTTAATTCCTGCGAAGTTCCGAATAATAAAAAAGAAATTTCCCTTGTGTAAGAGAAAAAAGCAAAAAATTTGGATGCCGTGTAATCGGGCTTTTACCGTAGAAGGTTTTTTCTTGAAGTATCTCTTAAATACTAGGGTATCCACTCGAATAGTATTCGTTCGATTTAAGGAGCTATGTTGAATTTCAAATTATTTCATATGATAACATTGTGCAATATTATTTTTAAGGAAATCCAAGGGATTTGGCGCTGTGTGGCTACAGTCTCATTTTATGGCCTTTTTATACCCTCCATATAAATATTCACTCGAAAAAATATTATACTCTTGATCCATATAACAAGCGTAGTTGATTTAGCGATGTCCGTCTGTCCGCCTATGAAAATCATGATCGCGCTTTTAGTAGGTTATCTGTGTCCCTAAATTTTAGTGAAAATAATTCACTGACATACTGAGAGGGCTTCTATTTAAAATCATCAAAGTTGGTTTAAGAGGTACCGAGATTTCAATGCAAATGTAAAAGAACTTTTAAAAAAATATAATTTTTTATGTTGTTCTTGTTATTGTTGTTATTCTAAATTTTGTATTTTGTGTGGTAAAGGTAATTGTTGTTGTTGTGGTCGTTATGTTTGTAGAATTTGCTAATGAGCGTGTGTGTATCATTAGGCTCCACGTATATTATTAGTTTAGGCTGGTATTGCCACACTTGTTTTAACGTTCTCCCGAAATAAATAATAATAATAAAATAAATATTTTTAAAAAATTACCCAAATTGAATAACTATTTATGGATTTTCATAAACAAATATTAATCAGATTATCATACTTTTTTGCAACACTTTAAGCAGTTTTTTTTTAAGAACTTATAGCAAAATGTCCATGTTACAATTTTTTCATCCGAAAAGATTTCCAATTTTCCTAATTGAAAATTTTTTGAATACAATTTACCACATTTTGACGAAAACCGATTAGAAATTTAAAAAAATTTTAAATATAATTCCCATTAAATGCGTTGAAAGGTTATTACTTCGACTATAGATAAGTCAGAATTTGCAAACTTAAAAATGTAGTCGCAAAAAAGTGGTCTGACAAGAGTATATGCATATTGCTAAAAACAGAATCCAAAATTCGTGTAGATAGCAGGTCCAGGTAACAAAAGTACATTGTCTATTTTGTTAAAAGATAGATCGCATTTTTGCATATAATTTCTCCTACAATATTTATCGTTAGATTAATTAGCTTCGTCTGCAACATTAGCATTGGTCACTGTCATTAGACATGGTTTATTAACATTTACTGTGTTGTTAGAGCCTTATCAATTTTGTATATACTCTTGTTAAACTGCTCACTTTACGCCACCAATTCAGTTTGCACATCCTCACTTATCTATAGTAGTTGGTTGTTCTTGAATATTTGCCATATTCTAATAAATTTCCTATAGAATCACCGCAAATCGAATAAAGGTCAAGAAAAGTTAGTAAAAAATTATTTTCCGTAGACTTCACAAAAATAATTCACGAGGTACGGCAACCCTTGCTTCAAAACAATATGCACATTTATTCTTTAACTCTCATGTAATTGTTAGTGACACATTCAATTATTTGGCGGGTAACTTGTGCATCGGATTTTATCAATTGATTTAGATTTTTTGTTTGAGAAACTGGCTTTAAATATAATTTAAATTTTCAAAATAGAGATATATTAACCTAATAAAGCCCACAAATAACAATAAATGGCATATTGACATTTTTGGGACAGCTTTTGTAATATTCTATTTTGAAAATAATCGTCACTATTTCCTTTAAATGTTTTTATATTTATTTCTGCCACAAATTTGTTTTTCTGAGTAAAAATAGGATAGTTACGAAGAATTGTATATAATGTTTATATAAGGGTAATTCCATGCAAAAGTCAACCTTAGGTCCAATTTTAAAATTTTAATATTTTTATTTTTTTGAATAATTTTATAGCTCCAATAGCGCTAAAGTGTAATTAAGTTATTTTGAAAGATAAAGACAGTGTCATGTCTGTCACATTACAAAATACTTCTTTTTACCCTAATTTATTTTAGAATTTATGTTTTTTATATACTTCATTAATAAACTAGCTCTTATATTAACTATTTATAAACAACTGTTTCTTATTTGTCATACACATAACTTCACAGCTTTTCTGTGTTCTACAAACATCCTCTAAAATGATGTCCGTTTGTTGTCATGTCTATCACGACTGCTTTTTGCCCCCCAATTATTAATAACAAAAATACTTTCTCACTTTTTGTAATGGTAAATATTTTGGTCAGGTCAGTCTGCATAATTGTGTATATTTTTATGAACAATGAAAAACTATTGCTGTATAACACTGGTCAAAAAAGATAAAGCGATTAACTTTACATTTAAATGATATCTATAATATTAAGAGGTAAGACGATTTCTTGTGACCGATGTTTTGTTCTACAGTTCTCTCCCGAATTTGGCCGAAAACGTCTCATTTGAAAGGTATTTCTTTTTAGCTGTCCACCAGATTTAGAGATTTTTACATTTTTAAATTTTTTTTTTTTTTGAGTTATGCTCTAATAAAGTTGCTACTAACACATACATAAAATTACACAAAGCTATGTGCGTGTTTATTAAAATTGTTAATGTGTTTGTTTTCTTTATTCACAATAATAATTGTGTTGAATTGAAAAATAATTTTGGACATAAACCAATAACACAATCGATATTTAAAAAGTGTTGAATTGTGAATTGGCTAAAATTAATTAGCATACCCTTAGGGTCTTATTAAATAGTTTATTAAATGAAAAAATAAAATTTTCTAGAATTTGCACTCGAATTACGAGGGCTGGGATCAGCTAGTTAGAATTAAAAAATTATTTCTGTGGTCACAAGCATTAACCGCCTAAGTCGAAAATCATGCTTTCGAGAAAAATAACTTTTTATATAAGTACATATATGTAATGGGACCTTATTACGACTGAGGTCAGTGTATTTTTTGTTAACATCTTTTATAAAAACAGTGTTAGAGAAATGGGGTTTTCACGTAAAAACAAAGCCTTGTTAATCGAATATGATAGCATACCTAACTCAAATCGTTCTTAAGTCGACTTAGGCGGTTATCGTTTGTGACCACAGAATATCGGCAACTTTATTAAAATGATTGTGTGAAATAGAACAACAAATATGAATAAATGTACCTTTGTGTTTCGCTGTCCACTTTGAAATTTGAAGAGAAATTTTTTTGTAGAATATTTTTAGCTTCTACGAGTATATTGCATCTTCATAGATATTTTGTCATTAAAAAAACGAAAACGTTCTCTAAAACGGAAGGACTTTTAAAATATGTCGTGAACTTAAACACTCTTCTTAAAAAAATTAAAAAATTTGCAATTTAGTTTTCCTCAATATTTTATATGACGAATGTCTGAATTTTCATTTAAAGAAAAAAATTCGTTTTTGAGTTAGAAATAAATCAGGCTAATGATCAAATGTTTTTACTTTAATAAAGCAAAAACCATTGGCACATTTTTTTCAAAAATTGGATTCTCATTGCATTGGTTTCACAGCAAAGATATATGAATTAACTTTTTATCAAACAAACTATCTACTGGTTTTGGTTACTGATGAGGGTTGGTGAGTCTTCCCGAAGCAGCTGTATAAACTGTCATGCAGAATATGGATCAATTTTTTAAATAAATGTGCCAATGGTTTTTGCTTTATTAAAGTAAAAACATTCGATCTTGAGCCTGATTTATTTATAACTCAATCATTAAAATGATATAGATCGAAAATAAGAATTTTTTTAAAATCGTTTTTGTTTTTTAATCTTTGCTTTCATAGTAATCGATATGAAAAAACCAAAATATATTAGAAACAAAAAATATTATATATGGACCTTTGGGTCCATAATAAAAATAAAAAACCGCACCTTAATTTCTGTATTGATTTTTTAAATTATTTATAAAATATAATACAAAAAAATAATAATTTATAATTTTATTTCGTGTGAAATTCAAAAAAACAATTTTATTCTTTGTGATAGATACATGTACTTGCACTTTCTGCAGAAAAATACTCTGCAATTTACATTCTGGCATCTTCTGTTCATAACCTCAGCGTAGTGGTGAAAACCATCCATGCGGATATCTGTTTTAGGTATACGTTTTGTAGCTGGACCTTTTATTTTTTTGTTCTAAACTTTTTGCTGTATTACCATTTTTTAAATATAATTCATATTGAAATTTACCCATTTCATCCATAATAACATCTGATTCCTTGTTTGTATCCGTACTACCTGGATGAAGGCCATAACTTCTCCGTTTTCTATAAAACTTATCACAAATCATTGTGTAATGATTTTTGTGAAAGATGATTTAAACATTTCGTCAGGATTGATGTTCGTAAATATATAGTAACTAGAATTGTGTTTATCAAACATTACACCGTAGGCGAAAACGAAAGTTTTATGATTGTTTATAAAAAATTCCAATTGGTTACCGAGATATGGCCATGAGAAAAAAATTTATGTTCTTGGGAAAAATCATGTTTTAACCAAAATCAAGTTTTAACCAAAATATGCATGAGGCCATAAAATCCGAACAGCAGCTAAACTAGTTTCGATAATTACTTCGAAAACCGCACACGAGAAGGTGTCTGAATTTTATGTGTTGCACAGTGTAATTAGGGTAAAATAAACTAAACACAAATGATCATTTAACCTCAAACCCATAATTTATAAAAGCATTAGGTTTACTTAAGCATTTTGCCGCTAGATGACATTACTTATGGTAGGTATTTATACAAACTAGCAGATTTCAGCCCTCGAAATTCGAGCGCAAATTCTAGGGAAATTTTATTTTTTCCTTAAATAAAGACCCTAAAAGTATGCTAATCAATTATTGCCAATTCACAAATCAACAAAAAAAACAAACTCATTTTTATTACAAACACATTAAAAAATTTAATAAACACACAGCATTGTATAATTTTATGTATGTGTTAGTAGCTACTTTAGATAGGCATAACTCTAACAAAGTTTAAGAATTTAAAAATCTGTAAGTCTGGTGCGCAGCTAAAAAGAAATACCTTTCAAATAATATACGTTTGGTCAAAATCGGGATAAAACGGTCCAACAAAACATCAGTCACAAGAAATCGCCTAGCCTTTTAATTTTATAGATAAAATGCGCTGATTGCGTCAATGTCGACGTCGCCATCAAAAACCTTATATATTCGATTAATCGATTTGACTATTTTACTTATTGGATAATTTTCAATTTATTGAAAAAATTTAATTTAATAAAATTAATGGATTATTTCTAAATAGGCGTATTAGTTTTTATCTGGTTATTTGTATAATAAATTTCTCTAAAGGGTGATTTTTTAGCTATTATCTTTGTGGCAACACTGGTTTAAACAGCTGACGCACGTTTCGTGTTTTGTTTCATTGTGAAACATCTTCAGTTTGGTCTATAATTTAACCATGAATCGTCTTACAAACGAACAACGTTTGCAAGTTATTGAATTTTATTATCAAAATGCGTGCTCTGTTAAGAAAATTCATCGCGCGCTTCTTCCATTTTATGGTCAGTTTAATCGACCACTGAAGCGGCTATTCGGGCTATTGTGACTAAATTTCGCACCAAATTTACATTGTTGGACATTAAACCACCAACTCGCTTACGTAGAGTGCGAACTGAAGAAAATATCGCAGCTGTATGGGCCAGTGTTAATGATGACCATCAATTATCGATTCGTCGCCGTTCGCAGCAATTGGGCCTCTGTTACTCAAGAACGTGGAAAATTTTGCGGAAGGATTTAGATGTGAAGCCTTTCAAAATACAGCTGGTGCAAGAATTGAAGCCGAACGACCTGCCGCAACGTAGAATTTTTGGTGAATGGGCTTTTGGAAAGTTGGCCGAAGATCTACTTTTTTACCGAAAAATTGTGTTCAGCGACGAAGCTCATTTTTGGCTCAATGGGTACGTAAATAAGCAAAATTGTCGATTTTGGAGTGAATGCATCCAGAAAAAGTCACAGTTTGGTGCGGTTTATGGGCTGGTGGCATCATTGGACCGTACTTCTTCAAAGATGATGCGACTCGTAACGTAACTGTGAATGGTGAGCGCTACCGAGAGATGATATCCAACTTTTTTTGCCCAAAATGCAAGAGCTTGACTTGCATGACATGTGGATTCAACAAGACGGTGCCACATGCCACACAGCACGCGCAACAATGGACTTATTGAGAGACGAGTTCGGTGAACATTTTATTTCACGTTCGGGACAGGTCAATTGGCCGCCTAGATCGTGCGATTTAACGCCTTTAGACTATTTTTTGTGGGGCTAAGTTAAAGCTCATGTCTATACAGACAATCCCGCTTCAATTGACGCATTGGAAGACAACATTGAAGCATTTATTCGTGAGATACCGGCCAAAATGTTGGAAAGAGTATGCCAAAATTGGACTAAGCGGATGGACCATTTGAGGCGCAGTCACGGTCAACATTTGCATGAAATAATCTTCAAACATTAAATCATATGGACCGTAGTCGAAAACTCAAATAAAGATTTCATGCATTTTTCTGAATTTTATGTGTTTTTTTTTTTTTGGAAAACTTTCCTATAGCTCTTAAAAATCACCCTTTATTTTGGGATAAAATTAGAACGGAAATTTAAATTTTTATACCCCATACCACTCTGTGGTGAGGGTATGATGAGATTTATTATAACGATCGACTCAACATTCCCTTTCTGAGTCGATTTATCGATGTCCGTTCGTCTGTCTGTCTGTCAGTCCATCAGTTTGTGTGTTCATGTAAACTTTTTATCAAATTACAGGTCGCAGCAAATATAAATATATTTTGACGGGCATACGATGAACGCTATTGAAATTGGTGAAAATCGGTGCATGTTCATACCTAACCTCACTACAAATAACCCCTAAAAGATCTATTAAAATTGTCGTAACATCTAGTTTATCATATATATATATATATATATATATATATATTATCGATAAAATTAGGTATATGTATGTCTACTATACCCAATAAACAGTAGTCCAAAAATAAATCCTGTAGGATGATTTTCAGCCCCAATATAAAGCTGAATCTTGATCTTTATTTAAATCTAGAAAAACCCAAAAATATTGTATAGATTGGTTTATATATGGGTAATTCCATGTCAAATCAACCAATAGGTGTACACTACCTTCTCCAAATTGTATGATTTTTCGTAGGAAGACAGATTATTACAGAACTAAAATAAGTGCAAAGTTTGAGGGCACTGGCACTTCTGTATCCGGAAATATGTGGTCTTGAAAATCGTAAAAAAAGGTCAAAATTTACAAAGTTGTACTTACTTAATTATCATTTTCTTGAAAAGTATTATAGTTACGCAACTCATCAAGGTTGCATTTGAAAGGTTAATTAATTACCTTTAATTTGATATACAACATGATTTTTTTTTTTGGAAAGGTCCAAGGTCACATCTCTTGACCTATAATTCGGGAGGCTATAGCTGTAAAAACGACAATTTTAAAAATCTGAAAAAAAATACATGTTTAAGATTGGTTCCTTCCCTAAAGTTCCAAAAAATTTCAGACTGGGGGTATGCTTGGATCCAGAAATATTTATCATAGAGTAAAGGTAGATATTTAAAAAGTCGGTGCTGTTACTGTTACTGTTTATGAATGTGGTTGGTTGTGCTCGTGAGCGTCGGCGGGCTATGCACGCACGCCGCTATTTGTTTCTGGTTCTTTAGCTCTGTACTGTACTCAGTACAGACCTGTGTTAAGGTTGGTTTGACAAGTAATTATGTTAGAGCGAGACAACAGTATAAATGTTGTCGGGTGTGGTTCGTAGTGTCAAATAACTTGGATATAGAGAAATTATTGAAAAACGAGAAGTCAAAGGAAGCACCACGAAAAAAAAACCATTCTAAGCACGTTGCTTTAAAAAACCACATGTGTTGCTATAAAATCAATATTTTTAAATAAAACCAAAAGTGTTCAAAGTGATTGTTTTTTGCCTCTGTAAACAATATGTCATTTAATACAATATATTGTTGTAATCCATTTAAAAAAGTTGCTCATGTCCGGAATGCAAGAGGACTTCGAAAAGTTCAGCAATGGATGACTGGAATTAGTAATAACATTTCAATATCAAATAAAATATGTGATATATGCAGAAGAGAACTTTATAAATTAAAAGGAATTGTAAACAATAATATTCAATCTATGAACGAGCCAGAAAACGAGACTTCAGACTCGGAAAGTGAAGCATCAGTTTCGGGAGATGTTCGAATTTCTAAGTTAAACGAAAGTTTAACATATTTACAAGAATCTCCAATATGTTCGAGAAAAATTCCATTAAAAGAGTATACAACTAGAAAGTTAGAAAAAATAACAACATCAATTAAAACCAACATTTTCCCAAATTCAACACCTTCAACCTCTCACGTATGCCCAGAATCGGAATTAATCGAACAACTAAAAGAAAAGTTTAAATCAATAACTAAAAACAGTGATAAAATTCAACTTTTAACTATTTTACCTAAAAGCTGGACATTGAAAAGAATGGAGGAGGAATTTCAAATAACAAATTTCATGGCACGAAAGGTAAAAAACTTGGTTGAGACAGAAGGCGTATTGAGTACACCGAATCCAAAACTTGGAAAACGATTGCCATTAGAAATTGTTGATGTGGTGAAAATCTTTTATGAAACTGATGATGTCAGCAGATGTCTACCAGGATGTAAAGACTACGTGTCAATAACAGAAAATGGTGTAAAAGTAAAAAAAAATAAAAGACTTTTACTCGGAAATCTTCGAGAAGTTTATGCTTTATTTAAAGAAAAACATGAAGGGATAACTATTGGAATTTCTAAATTTTGTGAACTTCGGCCAAAAAATGTGGTTCTAGCAGATGCGTCAGGAAGCCATAATGTATGTGTTTGTAAAATACATCAAAATACAAAACTAATGATCCACGCAATAAACCTGAAAAAATTGACAGAAAATGTGCAGGATTTTGTGCTGGAAACTTATAAAGATTGTTTAAAAAGACTTATATGCAATCCCCCATCACCAAATTGCTACCTTGGCAGATGTAGCATGTGTCCAGATATACAAAATTTTAAAGAGAAACTTGGTGAATTATTATTAGAAAATGAAATTGATGAAATCATATATAAACAGTGGATAAGTCTAGATAGAGACTCTTTGGAAACTATTATTAAAGAAACTGATTCTTTTCTGGATTCTTTATGCGAAAAACTGAAAACTCTTCTACCCCATTCATTCGTATCTAAAGAGCAGTGTTCATTTATGGCTCACAAAAAGTCTGCGTTGAAAGAAAATGAGTATTTAGTAATTTGCGACTTCTCCGAAAATGCAACTTTTGTGGTTCAGGATTCTGTGCAAGGCTTTTTATGGAATAATAGCCAGGCCACACTATACCCAATAGCAATTTATTACAAATCAAATGGAAAATTAGAACCTACAAATTTATTAATAATATCAGACTGTCTAATACATAATACCATAGCAGTTCATTTATTTCATCGCCACCTAAATTAGTTTTTAAAAAACAAGTTTTTGAAAATACCAAAGAAAATTTTTTATTTTTCGGACGGTTCTTCCGCCCAATTTAAAAATAAAAAAAACTTTGCCAATTTATGCCATCATAGCGAAGATTTTAATTGTTCCGCTGAGTGGCATTTCTTTGCTACCAGTCACGGCAAAGGACCTAGTGATGGTCTTGGGGGAACGGTAAAGTGTGAAGCACGAAGAGCCAGCTTGCAACGTCCATTCGAAGATCAGATAACTACTCATCTCCACTTGTGTAATTGGTGTCAGCAAACTCTTCACAACTGCAACTTTGCATATTTAACGGAAAAAGATTATGAAGAAGAAGAGAAATTGCTAACTGATAGATTTATAGGATTACGTACAATTCCGGGAACTCAAAAGCAGCACAGCTTCATACCAATTTCAAAAACACAATTACAAGCTAAAATTTATTCGGCTGATAGCAAATTTGTAATTGAAAACATTTATAATAAAACTAAACAACAACAACAGCATTCATCATAATAATGTCAACAACAACAACAACAACAACAACAACAACAGCATTCATCATAATAATGTCAACAACAACAACAACAACAACAGCATTCATCATAATAATGTCAACAACGCCAACAACAACAGCATTCATAATAATAATAATTCACTTGTTAAATATCTACCTTTACTCTATGATAAATATTTCTGGATCCAAGCATACCCCCAGTCTGAAATTTTTTGGAACTTTAGGGAAGGAACCAATCTTAAGCATATATTTTTTTCAGATTTTTAAAAATGTCGTTTTTACAGCTATAGCCTCCCGAATTATAGGTCAAGAGATGTGACCTTTGACCTTTCCAAAAAAAAATCATGTTGTATATCAAATTAAAGGTAATTAATTAACCTTTCAAATGCGACCTTGATAAGTTGCGTCACTATAATATTAATCAAGAAAATGATAATTAAGTAAGTACAACTTTGTACATTTTTATAGTTTTTCCCGATATTCAAGACCTCATATTTCCGGATCCAGATGCGTCAGTGAACTTAAATTTAGGATTTTTCTTATTTCTCTGATACACTTTAATCCTGCCAAAATTCAGCCAATTTGGAAACAGTGATGTAAAAACAGCCATATTTTAAGTTGAGTTCAGATGGTTTAACCCATATGTGTTTGAGAAAATTAGTTGACTTTGCTAAATATGGTAATGATCGGACCATTTCCAAGCCACAAATTAATAACAATTCCCTTAAAATTTGGAAATAGCTTATTTTATATGATCTGTTAATGCCTCAGGAAAGTTGGATCCAAGACCGTCCCTCGAAACGCATGGTATAGGGGTTTTTATCGTCTAGTCTAGATCGACTATAATTTTCTTGCTTTTTTATATTTTAATACAAAATTTAAAAAAGCATTTTTAAAAATCAACATTCTTTTAAAATGGTTTTAATCCATATAAATCTATTGGAATTATTCATTTTCCAAAATTACTCGAGTAATTATTGGCTTAAAATTTCTCGAACACTCGAACGATTAGATACCCTATTTCTAGCTTATACTTGTGTAGTACCATCATTAACGGTAATAAATGCAGTCAGTGTGTTGTGTTACCCTAATCTTCATATAGACACATTTAACAAATTATCAAATGTCTTAATTATTTTATGTTAATCATAAATAAAAAAAAAAATATATTTTACTATAACCGAGTAGAATTTAGAAAAATATATGCTGAACAAAAAATGTAAATTGTTGTTTAACAAATCATACACAAAAGGCCTGTCAGTGCTAATAATACTGTTTTTTTTTTTTTTTTTTTTTTTGTATGTACTCGTATGTTTTGCTGTAAGAATACATTCATTCAAAACTGACAACATGACCCAGTAGCATGGATAGAGAGAGATGGCAAACAATTTAAACTATAGACATACGAGCATAATGTCTATTAAAGAATACAGCAAAAATGGCATAATAGTTTCCATTGACAATGTCAAATTTAGTTGGGTAAATGACTGATGGAAACAAAACTGGCACTTGTCGAAGAAAACTTCGAATTTGAATAGAGAAAGCGAAAGTCAACTATAAGGATGGTTTTCTCGGGGAAAAACTTAAAATGTGCTGGGACCTGGTTTAATGATAGAAGAAACAAAATTAAATGCAAATGCCAATGTGCCTATTAAAAGCTCTTCATTATTTTTAAAATTATAAGAATGTTTACATAAGCTAAAATTATTTTTGCCATAAATTCGTAATCATTCATAATTCATAATCTGAATATATGTAGAGAATATTTTTTCAAAATTTCAAAGCATTTCGACAAAAATGTTGGCGTGTGGGAACAAACTTTTCGCAAAATATCGGAAATATTGCAAAATGTTTAAGTTTGATGATATTTTCCAGAAAAATTTCCACAATGATGTAACAAACAATTATATTCGTTAGAGCTGTGTATATAAAGAGAACACTTCCTTCAAGCATTCCGCCGAAAATTGAAGCTTGAAGGAACTACAACTCGACAAAAAACAGAAACTAAAAAAAAAAAAAATTTTCAAAAAAAAAAAAAAAATTTTTTTTCACTGCCCGTAATTGACCTTATTGACAGATGACTCATATAAAAAATTAAGTCACTCCAATTAAAATTATGCTCTGGGCGAACAACTACTCGAAAAAGGTCAGCCACTTTCTATACAAATGTGTGAAAATTTGTTCTTATTACCAGTTTGATGTAACTTAAAAAAAATTTCCAATATATTTTTAGGAAAGGTTTTTGAAGAACTTGGTTAAAATACATAAAAGTCATAAATTTTCTTTTTTAAAAAGTATATCTTCATTAAAATGGATGAAGAATTTGTGTGCCAAATTAAGAAATGAACTATCGAGTTTTCTGATCAATTTTTTATGGGATGAAAAAAAAAATTCTATTTTGGCCTAAACGAGCACAATTTGTTAATAACTTTATATATCGTTAAAAACCTAGGCACATCCTGATTGCGAAAAAATGAAATTTTCTTATAGAGAAAAAAACTTTTTTTTAAAAATGTTTTTGTAAGGAAGCATGTTTTTACATACAAGCAGATTCCAGCCCTCGAAATTCGAGTGCAAATTCTAGGAAATTTTATTTTTTCATTAAACTAAGACCCTAAAGGTATGCTTATCAATTATAGCCAATTCACAAATCCACACAAAAAAACAAACTCATTTTTATTACAAACATATTAACAAAATAATAAACACACAGATAGCTTTGTATAATTTTATGTATGTGTTAGTAGCAACTTTAAATGCAATTTACTCAAAATAAGGGAAAAAAAATTTAAAAATCTGTAAATCTGCAAAATGGCTAAAAAGAAATACGTTTCAAAATCGGGATAAAACGGTAGAACAAAACATCGGTCACAAGAAATCGCCTAGCCTATTAATATTATAGATGTGACCTGATAAATTAAAAGGAACCTTACGTCCAAAATCAAGTTTTCGAGAAAAACATTTTCAAAGTTATCAAGTTCATATTGATACTCCTGCAATTTGATATGGCTTAAAAATCGTTATATTCGTTAAGGTTGTTGGGGTCTCTGTTTGCGAATCTGGCATCAGATTTTCAAAATTCAAAATTCCGGATGCAAATCCGTCCAATTCTTATACATTTCTATTGTACTGATGCTTTTTATGTTTTTTTAGCCAATTGCGTCCAGCTTTGAAGCGCATTTAAAAAAAAAGTAGCTAGAGGTGCGAGGTTTATTGCATTGAAAAAAACACATCTTCTACTATAAGAATCACCAAAGAAGTGAAAATTGATTTATTTTTTGGACGTAAGGTCCCTTTTACCTTTCCTTAAAGCAAAAGAGGTGTGTGTAGAGAATATCGGTTGAAATCTAGAATAGTTTGACTAATGATTAAAAACTATAAAAATGTATTTACGACTTAAATCTACAGGGAATAGAATATAATGCATCTTTAATAGATCTTAAAAAACCTGGTAATACGAGTATGATAATTTTTTACTTCACAAGTAAATATGATAAAAGCGGAAACGGTAAATATGGCTGTTTTCATGAGGATCTGAAAATAATATTAAAACATATAAAGAAACATTGACATAAACAACAGATACATAATAAGGAAACTATTAATCGAATTTCAGTTTTTAAAATTTTTCTGGAGACTTGTTAATTTCGATTAGGAAAAAATAAATTTTGAAAATTAATTTTAAAATTTGTTTGATATCTCTCCCATCTCTTTTAGTTGATCTGAAAAGCGAATACTATCTATGAAACTTGAAGTTCAATTCTCAAATAATCTAACCTATAAAAACAAAGTTTTTATTAAAACTCTTTCTTTCCTTATGCATATGAATTTTGAATCTCTTTGTGAATGTGCGTGACTTTGCGTGACTATTTTAAAATTAATCTTTGGTCACAACAAGTCTATTGCCCAAGTTTCACATTGATTGGATGAGGGGAAATGGGATTTAAATCACTCCGTGACTGTGCGTGACTATCACCCCTGTTCTTGAAACCACTATCACAAAAAAAAAAAACTCGTAAAAGAAAAAATTCTTAAATCTACAGTTTTTTTGCTGTTCTCTAATTTCAATAAGAGTATTTTTTCTCGTTTTAATTCACATAGAAAAGGCTTTGTGAAATCAAAACAAATGCCCTTTTTTCTACTAAGCAGGTCTTAAGAGATAAAAAATCTAATTGATATTTAAACTCTAACATGTTTTTTATTGAACCTTGTCATTATTTTAAAAAATTAGACTAATTTTATGAAAAAAAAAAACGATTTTAAAAAACGTCTACATTTTGCGTTGATTTAAAAAAAAAACTCGTAATAAACAAACATAAAAAAGTGGTTTCAAGAAACCCAAAATTTCAATTTCATGTGATTTTAAATTCACTCTTATTCAAATAACAACGTTTCAAGAACAGGGCTGTATGTTAAAGTTAATCTTTTTTCACAGCAAGTTTAGCGACCCGCCCCATGGCAGACAGACAGACAGAGAGTATGAGTTAAAAGAAAGAGTTTAAAAATATAAACCAAATTTATATAACTTAGATCAGAGTATATCAAGCATTGACCGCGAAAACAGCTTAAGTGACATGATATTCGATTTTCCGTTTTTGATAGAAATCGATAATTTACAATCATCTGCATCATCTGTTAAAATTACATAGTTGCCTGAAGTACCTTTACGATTTTACAGCAAAAGTAATTTTAGCTTAAGTGTACATTCGTAGAGTCAACGTACCAAAGATTAAGCAAAGCTAATCTAAAAAATCTTTCTCCCATAAAATCTTGACTTGGGTATTTAAGCTATTTTTGCTATCATGGCACGATACCGTACGTGGACTAGTGTATATTTCGAGAATCATTAACGCAAAACTGGCAAAGAAATTTTCAGGAGAAAGTGATTCTGAAAGTGATTAAAAAAGGATTACTCTAGCTAAAAATCTGCACCAACAATTCGCTTCTTAAGCCTATTTAAAAGAACTAGCAGAATCCAGCGCTCGAAATTCGAGTGCAATGTCTAGGCAACTTTATTTTTCAACTTAGCCAATTCACAAACCAACACTTTTTTATTTTATTATTATTGTGAATGAAGAAAACAAACTCATTAAGAAACACATTAACAAATTTAATAAACACACACATAGCATATGTATAATTCTATGTATGTGTTAGTACCAACTTTAAATGCATTTTATTAAAAAAAATTAAAAATTTTAAAATCTGTAAGTCTGGTGGACAGCTAAAAAGAAATACCTTTCAACTAAAATACGTTTGGTCAAAATCGGGAGAAAACTCTTTAACAAATATCGGTCACAAGAAATCGCCTAGCGTATTGATATTATAGACTCCAGAAAAAATATCTAAAAAAACATTATAAAACTCCTAATGTAATAATTTTATTAAATTTACTTATCAAATTTTTAAGGATTTTTAAACCATTAACAATCCGCACTTAAAATTCTTATAAAAGATATGAATTAATTTATGAGAATTTAAAAAATTTTAATGACACTTTTCTATGAAGTTTTGCGATAAATTTCATCATCGAGTTGGGTTGTTTTTTTCTTCAAATGTGCGAAAAAATTTTAAATTATTTTCATAATTTAATTCAATTTTTTTTTTCAATTATAAAATCATGGGCAATAGCAAAAAAAAAATTTAAACCTTGCAGCCATCACAGCTTTAATTTAGTGTTTGTTCTATGAAATTTTTCCGACATTTAATATGCACATTTCTCTTTTTTAGAGTTTATTTATTTCTTTTTTTTCGTATTTTGATTTTTTAGAAATAACTACGAGTATGGCAACACATGGACTACATGTGTTTGATTTGTTGCAAATGTTTATATAAAATTCGGTTATTTTGTTGTTTTTTCGTATATTGTTTTGTATTCACGATTTTTTGTATAATTTTTTTGTAATTTGTGTATTTCTGGGTTGTTTGTTTAATAACGGTAAATGGCATAATGGAGTTCTCAATCGGTGAAGCGCATGGTGGCCATTGATGCTATACACATACTCGTAAAATACGAATAGATATAACACTTTTTTCGTGGATCTCACAACTTTAAAAATGGAAATAATGCTTTTGTGGAAGTTATTTATTCTCTGGATGACACTGTTTCAGATGACATAATTAAAAACCCATCTAAATATTGTAAAAGATCAAATTAAGAATGCTATAATGTTTTTATGATATGATACACATATGTCAAAAATTATATAATTTTTTATTTTATACTAATATATAAACAAATTTACTTGTAAACAATCTAACCCATAAAAATAAAGTTTTTATTACAATTCTTTCTCTCCTTATGCATACGAGTTTTGAACCTCTCCGTGACTGTGCGTGACTACCTTTAAGTTAATATTTGGTGACAATAAGTCTATGGACCAAGTTTCAGATTGATCGGATGAGGAGAAGTAAGGTTTTTATCTCTTCGTGACTGTGCGTGACTATGCGTGACTGTGCCTGACTATGCCAAAGTTAATCCTTTTTCACGACAAGTCTATGGACAAAGTTTCAGATCGATCGGATGAGGAGAAGTAAGATTTTAATCTCTCCGTGACTGTGCGTGACTATGCGTGCATACCCAAAATTAATCTATAGTCACAACAAGACTATGGGCCAAGTTTCAGATCAATTGGATGAGGGGGAATGGGGATGCCCCATGGCAGACAGCCAGGCAGACAGGAGTACGAGGTAAAAGAAAGAATTTAAAAAAGAACAGTTTTTGCGGGAATTATTTTATAATCAAAGTTCCCATTCCTGTACATGAAAAATATTTTCTAATAGATTTTTCTCTATGTAGACTATTATTTTCAAACTGAAAACTGTGATTTTGTCAATATGTATTAGTTTTTCAAAACCAATTTTTTTTTTGTTTTTTATTTTTTTATTTCACCGGTTAGAAGACAAAAAATTCGACTTTTCTGAAAACGTCAGGCTAGGCGATTTCTTATGACCGATGTTTTGTTCTACCGTTTTGTTTGTTTTGACCAAACGTATATTATTTGAAAGGTATTTCTTTTTAGCCGTTTTACAGATTTACAGATTTTTAAATTTTTTCCTTTATTTTGAGAAAATTGCATGTAAAGTTGCTACTAACACATACACAAAATTATACAATGCTATGTGTGTATTTATTAAATTTTGTAATGTGTTTGTTAATGAGTTTGTTATTTTCATTCACAATAATAATAAACCATAAAAGTGTTGGTTTGTGAGTTGGCTAAGTTGAAAAATAAAGCTGCCTAGAAATTGCACTCTTAATTTCGAGCACTGGAAATTGCTGGTTTGTATAAGAGGCTTTTTAAAAAATATTTGTATACTATAGATTACAATAGGCGTATGGCGCAGTTATGTTGGGATACCTCTGAAGGTCATTTGGACACAATGTCTTGACAGTTTTTATCTGTCGAATTGTTCTTGTGTACCAACAAACTTGAATTTCAAAATAAAATCTTCAATTGGACGATATAGAGACGAGTTTGTTGGACTTCGATCATCTAGTTCAAATATTTTTGGTATTCACAAACATATGCACAAACTCATTATACCATGACTACATAGTGGTATAGCGTATAAATATTCGGTGAGAAGAGATTATTTTAAATTGATAATCATCGGTTAACCGACAATCGTGTTCACTAACATAGACAAAACAAATAAGAGTGCCGTGCCGAACCTTTGATACCCTCCACCTTTTTCATTTTCAATTATAAATTTTTTTTTATTATTTTCCATTTTTCACTTTTCAATTTTCATCTTTCGTTTTTCATTTTAAGTTTTTCATTTTCAATTTCTCATTTTCCATTTTCTATTTTCCACTTTTCATTTTTCATTTTCCATTTTCGATTTTTCATTTTCCATTTTTCAATTTTGAATTTTCATTTTTCATTTTCCATTTTCCATTTTTAATTTTTCTTTTTTCATTTTCCGTTTTCCATTTTTCATTTTTCATTTTCCATTTTTCATTTTTCATTGTTATATTTTCATTTTCCATATTCCACTTTCCATTTTTCATTTTTAATTTTTCATTTTTAATTTTTCATTTTTCATTTTCCATTTTCCATTTTTCATTTTTCATTTTTCATTTTTCATTTTTCATTTTTCATTTTTCATTTTTTATTTTCCATTTTCCATTTTTCACTTTCAATTTTCCATTTTTCATTTTCCATTTTCCATTTATCATTTTTCATTTTCCATTTTCCATTTTCCACTGTTCATTTTCATTTTTAATTTTTAATTTTTCATTTTTAATTTTAATTTTTCATTTTTAATTTTAATTTTTCATTTTTCATTTTTCATTTTTCATTTTTCATTTTCCATTTTCCATTTTTCATTTTTCAATTTTCAATTTTCAATTTTCAATTTTCAATTTTCAATTTTCATTTTTCATTTTTCATTTTTCAATTTTTAATTTTCATTTTTAATTTTTTATTTTCCATTTTTCATTTTCCATTTTTTATTTTTCATTTCATTTTTTATTTTTCATTTTTCAATTTTCAATTTTTCATTTTTAATTTTTCATTTTTCAATTTTCAATTTTCATTTTTCATTTTCCATTTTTCATTTTTCAATTTTCAATTTTCAATTTTCAATTTTCAATTTTCAATTTTCATTTTTCAATTTTCATTTTTCAATTTTTAATTTTCATTTTTCATTTTTTATTTTCCATTTTTCATTTTCCATTTTTTATTTTTCATTTCATTTTTTATTTTTCATTTTTCAATTTTCAATTTTTAATTTTTCATTTTTCAATTTTCAATTTTCAATTTTCAATTTTCATTTTTCATTTTCCATTTTTCATTTTTCAATTTTCAATTTTCAATTTTCAATTTTCAATTTTCAATTTTCAATTTTCAATTTTCATTTTTCAATTTTCATTTTTCATTTGCCATTTTTGATTTTTCATTTTTCATTATCCATTTTTCATTTTCCATTTTTCATTTTCCATTTTTCGTTTTTCAAATTTCATTTTTCATTTTCCAATTTTCATTTTTCATTTTTCATTTTTCATTTTTCATTTTTCATTTTTCATTTTTCATTTTTCAATTTTCAATTTTCAATTTTCATTTTTCATTTTTCAATTTCCATTTTCCATTTTCATTTTTCATTTTTCAATTTTCATTTTTCATTTTTCATTTTTCATTTTTCAATTTTCAATTTTCATTTTTCAATTTTCATTTTCCATTTTTCATTTTTCATTTTTCATTTTTCATTTTTTAATTTTCATTTTTCATTTTTCAATTTTCATTTTTCATTTTTCATTTTTCAATTTTCAATTTTCAATTTTCAATTTTCATTTTTCATTTCTCAATTTTCATTTTCCATTTTTCATTTTATTTTCCATTTTCCATTTTTCATTTTCCACTTTTTATTTTTATTAATTTTTAATTTTTAATATTTAATTTTAATGATAAAAAAAAATCATGTGAGTCCGATCACAAGGGAGATGTGTAAACATCTAATAATTAAAGAAAACATCAACATCATATTTTCCAGTGCATAAAAAATAACTCGATTATGCTGTTTTCTGAAATTCAATTGATGTTTTCTGAAATGCAATTGATGTTTTCTGAAATTCAATTGATGTTTTCTGAAATACAATTAATGCTTTCAGCAATTCAAATGATGCTTTTTGAAATTCTATTGATGATTTCTGAAATAAAATTAATGTTCTCAGCAATTCAAATAATGCTTTTTGAAATTCAATTGATGTTTTCTGAAATTCTAATTATGTTTTCTGAAATTCAAATGATGTTTTCTGAAATACAATTGATGTTTTCTGAAATACAATTGATGTTTTCTGAAATTCTATTTATGTTTTCTGAAATTCAATTGATGTTTCCTGAAACTCGAATGATGTTTTCTGAAATTATATTGATGTTTTCTGAAATTCTATTTATGTTTTCTGAAATTCAAATGATGTTTTCTGAAACTCGAATGATGTTTTCTGAAATTATATTGATGTTTTCTGAAATTCTATTTATGTTTTCTGAAATTCAAATGATGTTTTCTTAAATTCTATTGATGTTTTCTGAAATTCAATTGATGTTTTCTGAAACTCGAATGATGTTTTCTGAAATTATATTGATGTTTCTGAAATTCTATTTATGTTTTCTGAAAATCAAATGATGTTTTCTGAAATTATATTGATGTTTTCTGAAATTCTATTTATGTTTTCTGAAATTCAAATGATGTTTTCTTAAATTCTATTGATGTTTTCTGAAATTCAAATGATGTTTTCTGAAATTCTATTTATGTTTTCTGAAATTCAAATGATGTTTTCTGAAATTCTATTTATGTTTTCTGAAAATCAAATGATGTTTTCTGAAATTATATTGATGTTTCTGAAATTCAATTGATGTTTTCTGAAACTCGAATGATGTTTTCTGAAATTATATTGATGTTTTCTGAAATTCTATTTATGTTTTCTGAAATTCAAATGATGTTTTCTGAAATTATATTGATGTTTTCTGAAATTCTATTTATGTTTTCTGAAACTCGAATGATGTTTTCTGAAATTATATTGATGTTTTCTGATATTCTATTTATGTTTTCTGAAATTCAAATGATGTTTTCTGAAATTATATTGATGGTTTCTGAAAATTGATGTTTTTTAAAAGACAATTGGAAAATGTTTAGAAAAGAACATATCATAATTTTTTCACCAATACAATCATAAGTCACACAGCGTTATCTGCTTCAGCTCACACCGATATGAGTTACGCTGTTTTTGTGATTGTATTGTGAAATAGAAATTTACCCCCCTGCGCGTATAGATGTTTACACATCAAAATATGTGGCAAAACTTGCTTAGACCAATGTGACACGTGCAGTATTAAGATACACACAACTGTAATGACTTCAATAATACGAAGAATTACAACACTTGCAACATATATTAAGAAAAACAACAAACACACTGAAAAATTTTATTTTTTCAAGAGTTTTTTCAAAGTTTCATTCAAAGCTCGTGAACCCTTTGACCGATTTTGATGATTTTAAATAGCAACTCCTTTGGGATGTTAATAAGCGATTTTATACAAAAACGAACGGTCTAGCTTATATATTGATCGTGATTTCCACAGACAGACGGACAGACGGTCATCGGTAAATCAACTTTCCTTGTTGTAAGGATCAAGAAAATATATTTTTTTGGGGTCTCAGGAATTTATTTCGATGCGTTACAAACGGAATGACAAACCTATATATGTATACCATCTATCACTGAGGGGTGGAGGGTATAAAAGGAGTATACATATTTCTTATCTCCGGCTAGAGCACTTTAAATTGTTTTTATTAGAACCAAATCTAAAAAAAATTAAATCGCTTTGTCAGATATATGTTCTTATAAGTAAATACATATATATTTATTTTTATTTTTATGTATTTTCTGTAATATCTATGTAAAATTCCGAAAATGACTATCTACAATACATAGTTCATTCAAAGCTTAGCTACTTAGCGTTTATAAAAGATAGAGAATCACTGTTAATATTTTATGTAGATCGAGATACATAAAAAATAAACTTATACAGCAATTTGGATTTCTGTGTTAGAATGTAAATATTTTTTTATTCAGATTTTATTTTCATGATTTTTCTTATATTTTTTTTTTTTTTTTTGCAAAAACAACAAAAACCAAAAATGTCTTAATGTGTAGATTTTGGGTCAAGCTACAATGGAAACATAAAATGTGGTAAATGTTTACAAAAAAAAAAATGAAAGAGTAAATCTTGCAGGATGGGTAACTATGAAAGTGTTATATTGTTTTTTTTTTTTTTTTTTTTTTTAGGAAAAAATATATGAATACTTGAAGTATTCAATTCTAATTCAATTATAATTATTCAATTTCTAATTCAATTTCAGTTTCAGTTGCTTTAATATTAAATTGTTTTTGATTTATAATTATTTGTCATTTTCTTAGAAGAAAGAAAAAATGTACTTGCAGTGAGTGATGGCTTTTTAATAACAACTTTTAGAATAAATTATTTTCACATTATGCAAATATTTTGTTAAATATCAGTCGTGTGTCAGCTTAATTTCCGCACCGTTAATAAATCAATTTGTAACGCCTCAATTAAAAAATAATGACAACATTTGCTTCGCCGTTAAGACAAACGTTTAATAATATTGATGTTATTTACAGATAGATATAGACATATACACACATGTATACGTATACACACATAGATGTAGGTAGATGATGGTCATGTTGACACACATGTCTGTTAGTTTGGGGAGGGGCGTGTTGAGAGATAATGGACTGTGGGCTTTTGGGAATATCGGTAATATGATAGATTTGAATAGATTTTTTTTTAATTTTTTTAAAATAAATTTTGAAATATTTTCGAAAGATTGTTTTTCAATATTAAAATTTCTTAAAATTATAAAAAGTCTGACAAATTATTGTTTCGTAAACTTGGTATGGCCATGATGGAGATCTGTATCATACCGTGTATTTGTTGCAGTTGTGTAAGATTTATTTTGAATTTTCTGATCTGATAATACTAAAAAGAGGCTGTTGTATTGATCATAACTTCACAATTCCCCATCAATTTTGCAATTTTGTCTAAATTATAACATTTCTGTGTTGAATATTTTTAAGATATGAAGTGAAACTATTAATTTTTTTTTACCATTTTGAAGGTAGAGATATGTAGTGAATGTGTTTGCAATATTGAGTAATTACGTTCTAAAATTGCTGGAATCATTAACAGCTGATGAAGACGATTGAGATTTCTCAGCGGATGAAGAAAGTGAATACTGCCCGCAAGAATGTGGCACTGTTGCAGGAGAAAGAAGCTCGGAAGGTTAAGTCGAAGATGAATATGATAATAAAAATTAGAATGGCCAAATGGTGGCAGCTCAGAGTTTTGTTTATCACCTTATTGATGACACCTTGGAAACCCTTGAACTCAGGTGATTTTCGACTCGAGATAGCAGAATGGACACAATACAATGCTCTACTCTGCACAACGAACTCAATGCGATAGGATCAAATTGGCCATTGCTCCGTATGGTTTGCAATTTCCCAATTGCCGCAGATCTTCGACAACCGAGTGCGAAAAACGCGGTGTCGCTGTGTTTTAATAACAAAAATAATTGTTTTAAAAATTTGCATTTGAATTGAACAACAATTTTTAATAATTTTATACTCCAGCACGAGTTGACTTGTTCTCTAAAAGAATTATGTTCTATTTAGCCGATATTTCAATTGAAAAGGTCGATTAAACACATCATTAATATAAACATTTGATGTGTAAACATCTATACGCGCAGGGGGTAAATATCTATTTCACAATACCATCGCAAAAAAAGCGTAACATGTAAGACGTACGACAAAATCGGTGAAACTTTTGATTGTATTGGTGAAAAAAATTATGACATGTAATAACCTGTTTGAAAATGAAAAATGAAAAATGAAAAATAAAAAAATAATAAAAAAAGAAAAATGAAAAACGATATATTAAAAATAAAAATGAAAAACGAAAAATAAGAAATAAAAAATTAAAAATGTAAAACAAAAAATTAAGAATGAAAAATAAAAAATGAAAAACGAAAAATGAAAAATGAAAAATAAAATATGAAAAATAAAAAATTAAGAATGAAAAATACAAAATCAAAAACGTGTAATAAAAAATAAAAAATGAAAAATTAAAAATGAAAAACGAAAAATGAAAAATAAACAATGAAAATAAAATTTAAAAAATGAAAAATTGAAATATAAAAACTGAAAAATGAAAAATGAAAAATCAACAAAAAAAAAAAAAAAATTAAAAATGATAAATAAAAAATGAAAAATAAAAAATTAAAGATAAAAAATACAAAATTAAAAATAAAAAATTATATATAAAAAATTCAAAATGAAAAATAAAAATTGAAATAAAAAATTAAAAATGAGAAATGAGAAATAAGAAATTAAAAATAAAGAATGAAAAATAAAAAATGAAAAATAAAAAATGAAAAATAAAAATGAAAAATTAAAAATAAACAATTAAAAATAAGAAACGAAAATTGAAAATGAAAAATTAAAAATAAAAAATAAAAAATGAAAAATGAAAAATGTAAAATTAAAAATAAAAAATTGAAAAACGAAAAATAAAAAATAAAAAATTAAAAACGAAATATGAAAAAAGAAAAATAAAAAATGAAAAATAAAAAAAAAATGAAAAATATAAAATAAAAAATGAAAAATGAAAATTGAAAAATGAAAAACGAAAAATGAAAAATAAAAATGAAAAATGAAAAACGAAAAATTAAAAATAAAAAATTAAGAATGAAAACTAAAAAATGAAAAACGAAAAATGAAAAATAAAAAATTAAAAATTAAAAATATAGAATTAAAAATAAATAATTAAGAATGAAAAATAAAAAATTAAAATCGAATAATAAAAAATAAAAAATGAAAAAAGACAAATAAAAAATAAAATTAAGAAATGAAAAATGAAAAATGAAAACTTAAAAATGAAAAATTAGAAATGAAAAATTGAAAGTAAAAAATAAAAAATAAAAAATGAAAAATAAATAATGAAAAATAAAAAAATGAAAAATTAAAATCGAACAATGAAAAATAAAAAATGAAAAATTAAAATTAAAAAAATGAAAAAAAAAAAAAAAAATAAATAATGAAAAATGAAAAAAAAAATAATGAAAAATTAAAAATGAAGATTAAAAAATAAAAAATGAAAAATAAAAAAATGAAAAATGAAAAATTACAATTTGAGAATGAAAAATAAAAAATAAAAATTAAAAATTAAAAATAAAGAATTAAAAATAAATAATTAAGAATGAAAATTAAAAAATTAAAAACGAATAATAAAAAATGAAAAATAAAAACCGAAAAATTAAAAAATTAAAATTGAAAAATAAAAAATTAAAAACGAAAAATGAAAAATAGAAAACGAAAATTGAAAATGAAAAATAAAAATTGAAAAATAAAAAACGAAACATAAAAAATGAAAAATAAAAAATTCAAAATGAAAAATAAAAAATGAGAAACAAAAGATGAAAAATGAAAAATAAAAAATGAAAAATAAAAAATTAAAAATAAAAATTAGAAATGAAAAATAAAAAATTAAAAATGAAAAATAAAAAATGAAAAGTAAAAAAATAAAAGATTAAAAATAAAAAAGAAAAATGAAAAATTAAAAATGAAAAATAAAAAATGTAAAAGGAAAAATAAAAAATGAAAAATAAAAAAAGAAAAATGAAAAATAAAAAATGAAAAACGAAAAACGAAAAATGAAAAAGAAAAATAAAAAATGAAAAATAAAAAAAAAAAATTAAAAATGAAAAATATAAAATGAAAAATGAAAACTAAATGAAAAATAAAAAAAAAAAATAAAAAATGAAAAATATAAAATGAAAAATAAAATGAAAAATGAAAAATTAAAAATTGATAATTAAAAATAAAAAATTAAAAATAAAAAATTAAGAATGAAAAATAAAAAATTAAAAATGAATAAAAAAAAAAAATAAAAAATAAAAAATTAAAAATAAGAAATGAAAAATGAAAAATTAAAAGAAAAAATTAAAAATGAAAAAGAAAAAAATTAAAAATGAAAATCAAAAATGAAAAATAAAAAATGAAAATTAAAAAATGAAAAATTAAAAATGAAAAATAAAAAATAAAAAATGAAAATGAACAAGTAAGAAAATTATAGTCGGTCTAGACCGACTATATGTTACCCTATACCATGCGTTTAGAGACCCTATCTCAGAGGCCCAACTAACTGGACATAGAAAATAAGCATAAACCAAATTTGAGTGGGATTTTTTTATTAATTTTTTTGGCTTCAGATATGAAAAAGTTCATATCGGATGCTATATCTATATGGGGAATAGGCCCAAAAATGGACCGATCCTGATTATGTCAGTCTCTTGTATTTTGCAATAATATATACAAACAAAATTTGAGAAGAATCAGTGCAATATTTTTGTTTTTTGATAGATTTAAGTGAAGATCGGGAGGCGGCTCTATATGGGGCCTATGACTAAGAGTTGTCGCAAAGAGATCATTTTTGGACTACCCATTAATGAATGTAATAAACGCATACAAACCCAATTTGAGTAAGATCTATATGACAATTTGGATCTTATGGCAAATTATGTCGATTTCTTAGGTGTAATTTGTATGGGGCTATGTCTGAACATGGACCGATTCTCACCAATTTCAATAGCGTTCATCCTATGGCCGATAAAAGCTTATATACCAAACTTCATCAAAATATATTCATATTTGCGACCTGCAGTTTGATTACAAGGTTTACATGGACACACAGACGGACGGACGGACGGACATCGTTAAATCGAATCAGTTAGTGATTCTGATTCGATCGGTATAATAAAAGATGGGTCTAGGTCAAATATTTTTGGTAGTTACAAACAGCAGCACAAAGTCATTATACCCAAACCACATAGTGGTATAGGGTATAAAAATGCAAAATGAAAAATGAAAAATAAAAAATAAAAAATTAAAAACAAAAATCAAAAATGATAAATAAAAAACGAAAAATTAAAAATTAAATAACCAGTTGAAATAATAATAAATATTTTTATATTAGCAGAGCCCCTGCAGTTATTTGCTATAAGTGATACATAGATGATGCTTTCTGTTTGATTTTAAGAAAGTGCCATCTTTAATTACTAGATGTTTACACATATCCCCTGTGATTGGGCTCACATGATTTTTTGTATCACTTCAGTCATTTGATGCAAAAATGCATCACACCATTTTTTTATTTATTAATAACAATAATAAAATGAAAAATTTTGAAAGACGCCAAAACCTGATTTTTTTACTTTTCTTCTTAAGCAAAAAACCGCATCAAAATCGCAAAACATGACATACGAAAGGTTAAATATAAATAAAGTAAGGTATCAGTGTATCTCTTTCTCTCTCTCTCTCTAAGTGTCTCCTATCCTGTCTTGAAGATGGATAATTTTAAAATTTTTTAAATATTAAAAAATATTGCATTTATTCCTCCTTTTCTGAAAAATTTCTTTGTTGAACAATTTCATTTTTTTTTTATTTTGGATGGGTTTTCCTCACAAAATTTAAAAATAATTTTACAACGCTCTAATTCATTGAGTGACATTTTGAATACACATTGATTGGAAAAACAATGTGGTTTCGTTTTTCCAGAAAATACATTTAGCTACTGCAGTGTTGTTAACAGCGCTTTTATTATAGCGCTTTGGTGCCATAAAGTTAATAAAGAAAAACTGATGTGATGGAGAGTTCAGATTCAACATCTTTTCTAAAGGCCTGTGTATTTATTCATCTAAATTTTCCTTTATTATGATTTATTACCCCACTAATATTCTAAACCACTACGTTTCTGCTTTTCTTAAATCTTGAAAATTAAATATTTATAATATGGAGCCATGACCGTGAAAATGGCTTAAATTCTATTATATACCATTTTAAGTTTTTTGACAAAAATCGGTTATTTGATCATTTGTTTCACAGCAACTAACCAAATTTCGTAGGTGTACGAAAAGGCCATACGAATTTACAGCAATAGCAATCTTAGCCTAGTAAGTTTACATACTAAAAATAAAGCAAAGCAGTTAGATTCTTTAAAAATCAATTTGCATTTTTTTGTATGGTGTTTCGAAAATATTCTGTGGAAATTTCAAGTCAACCCGATGAATAGTTTCCCAGATATCTTACATTTACTAAAGGAGTCGCGTATCTACCCTAACTATGTACATTGAAAAACTTTAAATGCATTTTTCTCGAACCACAATAATTCAAGAACCACTGCATGGATTTTGATGAAATTTTTACAGCTTATTACAGCAATTAAAAATTAGTCTTTGATCGAAGAGTTTAAATTTTTGTTAATTTTTTTTTTAACAATAAACGCATGCCTTCTGGTCGTAAATCTTGGAGTATACTATCATAAGCCGCCATTTTGTTTAAAGAGCAGATTTATTATTAAACTAATAATTTTTTTCATTTTATTGATTTAAGATAATTCAGCCATGATGGTGACATCTATAATATTAAAAGGCAAGGCGATTTTTTGTGACCGGTATAAAAATTGTAGTTAATAACCGATTTCGACCAAACATGTCTCATTTGAATGATATTTCTTTTTAGCTGTCCACCAGATTTACAGATTGACACAGTCTGAAACATTTTTTTTTGGAGTAACGCCCATTTAAAGTTGCTACTTACTCATAAATAAAACACATACTGTGCGTGTATTTATTATATCAAAAGCCCTGTGTTGAATTGTGAATTGGCTAAAATTGAGTGGCATACCTTTAGGCTCTTATGAAATTATTTATTAAATGAAAAAATAAAATTTCCTAGACTTTGCACTCGAATTTCGAGGGCTAGCCTCTGCTAGTATATATAGATATTGAATATTTATACCCAATTCCACCATGTGTTCAGGGTATAACGACATTGTGCTGATGTTTGTAATTACCAAAAATATTTGACCTAGGCCCATCTTTTATTCCTTTCACATTCGCTACATCGACCCATAATCACTTTCTGTACGTTTGTCCGTCCGTCTGCATGTCCATGTAAACTTTTTAATCAAACTACAAGTCACAAATATGAATATATTTTGATGAAGAGTGGTTTTTATTAGCCGCAGAACGAACGCTATTGTAATCAGTAAAAATCGGCGCATGTTCAGGACTACTCCCCGTACAAATGACCCATAAGAGATTGTTTCAAATTGCCATAAGACCCAAATTATCACATAGATCTTTGTCAAATTTGGTATGTTTGTATTTATTACACCTATTAATCAGTAGTCCAGAAATAAACCCTGTAGGAGATTTCTTAGTCATAGCCCCCATATAAAGCTGCTTCTATCAAAAAACAAAGTTATACACACATATTTTTTATACCCTATACCACTATGTGGTTTGGGTATAATGACTTTGTGCTGCTGTTTGTAACTACCAGAAATATTTGACCTAGACCCATCTTTTATTATATCGATCGACTCAGAGTCACTTTCTGAGTCGATTTTGCGATGTCCGTATCACCGTCCGTCCGTCTGTCCGTCTGTGTGTCCATGTAAACCTTGTAATCAAACTACAGGGCGCAAATAGGAATATATTTTGATGAAATTTGGTATGTAAGCTTTCATCGGCCATAGGTTTAACGCTATTGAAATTGGTGAGTTTCGGTCCATGTTCAGACCTAATCCCCATAGAAATGACCCATATGAAATCGACATAAATTGCCAATAAGATCCAAATTATCATATAGATCTCAGTCAAATTGGGTTTTTATATGTTCATTATATCCATTAATCAGTAGTCCAAAAATAATACCTCTAGGAAAATTCTTATTCATAGGCTCCATATAAAGCTGCTTCCCGATCTTCACTAAAATCTATCAAAAAATCAAAAATATTGTACAGATTTTTCTCAAATTTGGTTTGTATATATTTTTTTAAAATATAAATGACTTTGACAAATATGGTCAGGGTCGGTCCATTTTTCGACTTAGTCCCCATATATATATGACACCCGATATGAACTTTTTCATATCTGCAGCCAAAAAAATTAATAACAATGCCACTCAAATTTGGTTTATGCTTATCTTCTAAATCTAATTAGTTGGACCTAAGCGCATGGTATAGGGTACCGTATAGTCGGTCTAGACCGAATACAATTTTCTTACTTGTTTCATATTAAGTTTGTATATGTTTTTGAAAATATAAGTGACTTTATCATATATGGTCAGCATGGTTCCATTTTTTGACCAAGTCCCCACATAAATATAGCATCCGATATGAACTTTTTTAACTTTTCAGGCAAAAAAAAAATTTAGTAACAATGCCACTCAAATTTGGTTTAAGCTTATTTTCTATATCCAATTAGTTGGGCCTCTCTATACTCATGGTATAAGGTATCGTATAGACGATCTAGACCGACAGTTAGTTAGTTGTTCTTTATTATAAATTCATTATTATAAATTCTTTATTATAAATTCAATTTTGTATCCCAAGTGTTTACAGAAACTATAATATTAATAGGTTAGGCCATTTCTTGTGACCGATGTTTTGTTCTACCGTTTTATCCCGATTTTGACCAAACGTATATTATGTGAAAGGTCTTTCTTTTTGGCCGTTTTGCAGATTCACAGATTTTAAAATTTTTTCCTTTATTTTGAGTAAATTGCATTTAAAGTTGCTACTAACACATACATAAAATTATACAATGCTATATGTGTGTTTATTAAATTTGTTTATTGGTTTGTAATACAAATGAGTTTGTTTTTTGTGTTTATTTGTAAATTTGCTATAATTGATTAGCATACCTTTAGGGTCTTTATTTAATGAAGAAATAAAATTTCCTAGAATTTGCACTCGAATTTCGGGGGCTGGAATCTGCTAGTATGAATAAAATTAGAACACGGCTGAATTCATTTCGTCAGTTGGGACCGATCGACTATAATTTTCTTACTTGTTTTTGTTTAAATTTTGTGGAAGTAAATTTGAGGCATGACATAACAACTCTGTGTATTTAGTTTTATAAAATAAACTTATTTATTATAAAAAAAATAAAATTATTGAAAATACTATTTTATCACGCATCTGACTGCATCTCAACCCTTAAAAAAAATTCTCTCTCTAAAATTTTTAATTTTATCACTTAAGCTATTTTAGCGTTCATAGTTCGTTGTGGAACTATTGCTTGTTATTTAATTGATGACGAAACTGTATACAATTATTTCAGAATTATTAATATGACTACAAAAATATAAATATATATAATATTTATTTCTGTACTAGATACTATTGTACTACTCAACTGTAAACAATTTAATTTAAACTAATAAATTTTATTTATATATTTTTATTTTAAGTTAATTTTACAAAACCCTACAAATTAATAATTAAATGATATCATTTTTTTCTTCTATGATTAAGATCATCATGTTCAAACAATTCAATTTAAAATAATGCCATCGAACAGCAGGTGGGATTTCATATTAAATACAAACTATTTAATAAAAAACAGCCACTAAAATGCCAATAGCAATAGGTGGCTTTTACGCCGTCAGCAGCTTACAAATATTATTATTATTATTATTAATAATACGTTTGTTAACAATATGAATATGATTATTAAAATGTTTATGACATGAATGAATACAGACAGCCCCTCTGAAATATTAAGTTCCAGACATTATTAGGTGAATAAATTTAAATTTATTGTTTTGTTGTTTTTGTTATTGTTGTTTTTTTTTTGCCTCCAGTAGTAATATAATATTAATCATACGCTTTTAAAACTACTACGAGTATGACGAGTGCGCGTACATCACTATCAATGCCAATTCATTAGTTGTGGCTGTTTGTAAAAATTTTAATTATAGATTTCAGTTTCATTTCTAAAATGATGTCATCATATTGTACTTATAAATACGGTTCGATAAGCTTTCATATAATTTATTCATAATTTTATTATTATGAACTTGATGAAAAAAAAATAGTTTGCCAAAGTTTAAAGCTTTAATTTTATTACTAAGCGGTGGTTGTTAAAAGTGGTTATTGTGTAATTTGTTACAAGTGTATATAAAGAGCATTACTTTAATTAAGATAATACAGTGGCGCCAGTGTGACTAAGTAGTCACCAGTCAGTGTAATATTGATTAAGCATTGACGGATTAATCTATCTATTCTATAAATAGCATTGTTTGAAAAATCTACCTAAGCGTCATTTGCTATTTTCAACTTACTTTAATCTAAAATGGCATGCTACTTGCAAAAAAGAAACAATGAGGAAAATTGTAGTCGGTCTAAACTGACTGTACGATGCCCTACATTATGCGTTTAGAGACCCTTTCTCTTAGGTCTAACTAATTGGATATAGAAAGTAAGCATTATAATATTGTGTTCAGAACATTGATTTGGCACTAAAAAAAATGTTGCACGAAATAACGTTTTGACATAAAAGAAAAAAACATTTTGAACCTCCAGCTTAGATTTCTCCTCTAAAAAGAAAGTATTAATCAACCTTAAAATTTGTTTTCTTCCATAATTTTCTTTTATAAAATGTTGTACTATTTATATATACATAAACAAATAAGAGTGTTAAATTCGATTGATACCCTCCATCTCGGTTTGAGTATTGATAATAAATGTAAACAAATTATTTTAAAAAGTAAACAATTTGTTAAACTTAATACCAAATTATTTCAGTAAATTCTTTGGTTTCATCTGGATATTTGTTTATTCCAATAGTTGCTATATAGAGCTCTCTCACATTATTAATTCGCGGTCCAAAGAGGAAAGATCGTTTTCGTCTTTTCTATTATTTCGGATAAAAGAAAACACGTTTCGATGTTTTCTTTTTGGTCATCATGGTTGCTGATCGGCATGCATTTAGGTTATATACCTATATACATGCGTTTCCGGTTATATGACATAATTAGTTAATTAATTTAGTTTAAGTCTATGCAAATTATATAGCTCGTCCTAACCTCCACTACGAAGGTAATGGTTGTGTAGGGTTTGCTATACGCATTAAATCGTGCTAATTGGAGATGGCTGTATAGTTTCTTTTAACTGCCCACATAATTCTTCATTGCGGCCGTATAGGTCGGATGGAGTAGCAAAATAATAACCAAAAAAAATTCTCTCAATTTTTATACACTCCACTCCAGTGTGCAGAGGGTATATATAAGTTTGTCATTCCGTTTGTAATAATTAGAAAAAAAATTTGGACCCCATAAAATATATACATTTGTGATCCTTATAACAACCGGAGTTGATATAGCGATGTCCGTCTGTCCGTCTGTGGAAATCACATCAATCGGGCAGCTAGGGTGCTCGTTGACATAAAAAATGACTCATTAACATCCTGAGAAGTTTGCTATTTAAAATCGTCCAAATCGGTCGGTTAGGGCCCGAGATTTGAATGAAGAACTAAAAAAAGAAGAACTTGAAAAAATATTATTTTTTGATTTTTGGTGTAAGCTTTCTGGTCACCTTTATTAAAAAATTAAAACAATTTCTTTTTGTTTTTATTTTTGTTGCGCTACGTTTCGACACTTGGTTTGTGTCCTCTTCGGGCGACTTTTTTAATTAATATTAAACAAAACAATATTTTTATATTTTTATTTTTATTTTGAAAAAATATAATTTTCTATGTTGTTCTTGTCACGATCATGCCCTCAATAGGATAGCTAAGGTGATCATTTATAGTGAGAATGATTCACCAAATTAATGGGAAGATTTCTGTTTCAAAAATCATTAAAATCGGTCCAGGGAAATCTCTGAAAAAGTAAAAAAAAAAAATGAAAAATATGATGTTTCTATATATTCTAAATGTTGTGTTGTTATCATAGCTGGACTTGTTGTTTTTGTGGTCGTTGTGGTAATAGTATAATAAAAACTAACCCTTTGTACATTTTTTTTTATCAACTCTGTTAGAAAAATTTAAAAGTTTCCATTGTTTTGGCATCACCAAAAAAATTTACCAGATCATTTCTGTCATTGCCACGAGCCGCCTGCAAAGTTTCAGATCGATTGGGTCGCGGGAAAGGGGTTAAAATCGATCCAAATTTTTTTCGACAAGCAGACACTACGGGTTAATATAAAGGGAGTAAAAATTCACCAGCATCTAAAGCAAATAATGCTAAAATACCCAGTTGTTAATAAAAAAAAACAATGTAAATTTAGCAAAAAAAAATTTTATGTATAAATTTATTTAAAGAGAAAAACGCAAAATAACGTTTGATGTTGTATTTTTTGTGTGTAATATTTACATATACATACATACATACACATATTAAATAATACAATACACTATACATATATTCTATATATGTACAGCCATAATAACTGCATGTTAGAAATAAATCGATATATTATTTTATTTACATAAAATTCTGCAATATTTTTTTGTGGGGAAAATACATTTCTTTTGCATTAACAGAGTGTCACTTCATTTTGCTCAGCGTGACTATGCCACAGTAGATGGCGTCACAATTTTTGTTCTAATTAGCTTTGCAATAGTTATTTCTATTTTAACATGAATGTCAATATTTTCAACTAGATATCATACAGGACAATTGTAAGAGTATACACGGGCTGGTCTTTAATTTCATTCGTTTTTTCATTGTTCTTTTACAAATATGAACATAAGTTTGGCATATGAACTTTTTGTTGTCTTTACAAAATAGAGTTACCGAGTTTTTTGCTTTCAAAACAGTTCTACATAGTTATATAGAACTCTTATTCCGCTTTACCTACAAATTATCTGATTGCGATTACATCTAATTTTTAAAAATTGTTTGTAATTACTATTATTCACATAAATAAAAAATTGCACTTTTTAAATTTTCCATTCAAATTTTAGAAAATATCAATTCTAAAAACTGGAATTAAAATTTCCAATTATAAATTAGAAAATATTAATTGAATTTCAGAAAATCATATCAAAACGTCGGAAATAATAATTTTAAATTTAGAAGACATCAAATTGCATCAAATTCCAAAAAAAAAAAAACCAAATATGTTTGCATTTAAAAAATGTTTACATTAAAAAAAAATATTGGCATTCAGGAGAAATTAATAACTTTTCAGTAAAAGAAAAGCAAAATTATCAGTAAAATTTTTAAACGATATTCGCTATTGTTAAAGTCAGCTGTTGTTATCTAAGCGACAACCATTTTTGTGTTGTTTATTCAATCGATAAAAACTTAAATTTTTAGGTTGAAATGTCGTCATGCATAAATAAAAATCATAAAATAGTGAAAATATTTTGCTTTTATTAAAAAACTTTTTTATATAAATAAAAAAATTAAATAGCATATTCAATTCATTATTTCATTTTCAAATAAATAAACAGAAATATTAGTAAAAAAATAAAGATATTAAACATAAACATAAAATCATCTTGTCAAACACGAAATAATTTGTTTTTTTCTATTCTTCTTTGTGTTTTTCGCTTATTTTGACAGAGATGCCACTCGTTTACAATTTAAATAAATGAAAAATAGATTTGTCGACTGTCGTTAAGATGTATGTACTTAGTGAATCACTTAATCCTTAATGCAAACAACAATAGCTGTCGATATATTTTGCCATTGTCGGATCGTTGAAATTTACAGAATCGGACTACAGAAAACATTAATTTAAATTCAATGAATTTTAGAAAACGTCAAATGATATTTAAGAATTGCGAACATAAAAACTGTTACATAAATAAACGCAATTTGATGAGAATGTTATTTATATAGAAATTTTCACAATTTTTTTTTTGGATGAATATTTGAAGTTTTTCAGAAAATAAAGATAACAAATTATTTTATTTAAAATGTATGGGACATTTGGTTTTTTGCGTTTGGCATCCCTAATTTAATTATTTATTATTATAAATTTATTCTCTATGTTTTCCAAATATGGCAATATTTTTTTGAAAAAAAAGTTGAGAGAGCTTTTTTTTGGTTATTATTTTAATTTTTACTCCATCCGACCTATATGGCCGCAATGAAAAAATATTTCGCCAGTTAAAAGAAACTATACAGCAATCTCCAATTAGTACGATTTAATGCATATAGCCTACACAACCATTATCTTGCATATAGGAAACGCATGCATATTTTTCCAATATTTTGTTTACATTTGTTATCAATAATCAAACCGAGGTGGAGGGTATCAAAGATTCGGCACAGCCAAATTTAACACTCTTACTTGTTTTTGTTAAAATATTGCCATATTTGGAAAATAATTTTTTTTTACTTATTAAAAGGAAGTTTTCACTATTAGATTTTGTGGTAATACAAAATAGCACAATACAATACAAAATCTAACCCAGTGATGCCAACTTTTCATTATTTGACTCGAAATACTACTAGCTGCGAATTATTATCGAACTTAAATTTTTTGGGTTTTACGTTGCATATCATTAAGTCAAATTTTATCATCAGGAACACTGGTTCAAATTAGGGATGCCAAACGCAAAAAACCAAATGTCCCAAAAATTTTAAATAAAATAATTTGTTACCTTTATTTTCTGAAAAACTTCAAATTTTCATCCAAAAAAAATATGAAAAATAATTTATAAATAACATCCTCATCGAATTGCGCTTTATTTATGTAACAATTTTTATGTTCGCAATTTTTAAATATCATTTGAGGTTTTCTGAACTTCATTGAATTTAAACTAATGTTTTCTTATCCTGAAATGCTATTAATGTCTGCTGAATCGCAATATTTTTTTTAATTTCAGTTGATTTTTTTAAATATAAACATATTCTGAATTTCAATTTGTGTTTAAAGAATAAAATTTATATTTTAAAAATTCAATTGATGGCTTCAAAATTTCAAGCTATTATTTCCGACGTTTTAATATGATTTTCTGAAATTCAATTGATATTTTCTAATTTATAATTGAAAATTTTAATTCCAGTTTTTAAAATTGATATTTTCTTAAATATGAATGGAAAATTTAAGAGGTGCAATTTTGCATTTATGCGAATAGTAATGGTTTAGTAATTATAAACAATTTTTAAAAATTAGATGTAATCGCAATCAGATATTTTGTAGGTAAAGCAGAATAATAATTTTATATAACTATGTAGAACTGCTTTGAATGCAAACAACTCATTGCTTCTTCTTTAATCAGCTCTTTGTATACTTTTAACATTGTTGTGTCTGATATCTAATTGAAAATGTTGACATTCATGTTAAAATAGAAATAGCTATTGCAAAGCTTATTAGAACAAAAATTGTGGCGCCATCTACTGTGGCATAGTAACACTGAGCAAAATGAAGTGGCATGCTGTTTGTTAATGCAAAATAATGTATTTTCTCTAAAACAAAATATTGCAGAATTTTATATAAATAAAATAATATACCGATTTATTTCTAACATGCGGTTGTAATGGATATATCTGTGGTTTTCTGGAATAACCGCGTATGTCCATTTTTGTCAGTTTTGAGTTAACGATGCCAAATATATTAATTTTTAACGCTCTTTACATGTGTTCAATTTTTTTTTTTAAATATTGACCATTTCTGAGTTTTTTCTTTAAATAAAGACGTAACTTAAATGTTTATTAAATTAATTTGCAGCACTAACGACGTATGTCAACCTACGTTTGATCGCTGACAAATTATTTTCTCTGAAAACGACACACAGCGACATACGTTGTTATTAATGAAAAAAATATGCAAAATAATTTTGAATTATTTTTCAGTTTATAACCACTTATAAAAACTTGTGTGTTTATTTCTGTTATTTTTTGTCACTATTATTCTTGATACGTTGTTATATTCTCATCCTAAGTCCCGTTAACTTTTTGTTGACGAACAAAAAAAAATCCATTTTTCAAGCAACAACAACTTATGTCCATGGGTAGTTGCGTTGGTAGTTTTCTTTTTCAAAGAAAACGACTTTTGTCCACATAAGTTGTATTATCTTCACACACTTTAAGTGTTATTTACATATTGTTTTTCGTCCTTCTCTAGGATCTATTCCTCTGAAGATTTTTGACTTAAAATTTTATATAAAGTATTTATTGCACATATCTACAGGACTGTTAAATAAAAAGCTCTAAAAACTTTATATCGAGCCCATAATTTCAAATATAACGTTTTTTTGGCTCCCCTGAACATTTTGACTTCATGCCATACGCGGTTATTCTAGAAAACCACAGATATGTACATATATAGAATATATGTATATTATGTTATTATTTAATATATAAATATTAGGGCGAGTCGATTTGTAGGGAGGCAAAAAAATCGCTCAAGTGACAAGGAAAATCGCATTCTAGGGATCAAAATAAGAAACTTTGCCCGAGGAACCATACCTCTAAAACGAATTCTGATGTCCCGACTTTTGACCCGTGGGGTCATATTTTGAAAAATTCCACTTTGACCTATTTAGAGAGCCCCAATCGAGTACAAAATAAATTTTTCTTTGAAACAAAGAAATTTCGTCTTTGGAGCCATTTCACACATTTTTGTGCTTAATTTTGTTGCTACTGTTTGTTGGATTGTTATGTTATTGGTATCAGAGTTTGAAATATGGATCTTTTCCCGTTTTTTTATATTTTATTTAGTTTACAATCCACCAACCTCTACACTGCAAGATGAAGCAACAACAACATCAACAACTATCGATGTTACTGTTTTTGGTGTGTCTTCTGATTTGAATGATCTTAATTTACCAATCCATCTGGATATCTTGAGATATTATTTTTAGTTGAGCGATCGTGCTAAAACAGAACAAAAAAAGTTTTACTATAAATCATTCACTATTCAAGTACAAGATAAGTTGATTGGAATTTGGGAAAAACTTGGTATGGAAATAATGCCGAAAAATAGTGTATTTATTAAATTGAAAAGATTGCTTGACAAATATCAAGACCAAACCAACAACAAAAAGAAAAACTCAAAATTTCCAGAGTTTGTAAAATCTCTGGAAACAATTTTTTACATTGGAACATGTAAATGCGATTTGAAGGCAGGTCTAAGTGCATGCGGCTTAGTTCCAGAACTCAGTTTATACAGGATCAACATAATCAGAGAAGACTAACAGTGGATGCATTTGTAATGAAAATTGAAGAGCAAGTTATACCGGAAAATATAGAGGCTGTTATGACGACGACATTAGAGAGCCGTGCGAAATTGCCCTGACATGAAAGCAAAAAAGACTTCAAACAATAATTTTTTTACGTTTCTTTTCTATTACTAAGTTAAATTTATTTTTTCATTTACATATGTTCCGACTAAATAAATTTCTAAAGAGAAAAATAAACTCTAAAAAGAAAAAAACATACCCATTTCGCTGATTTTTCATACAAAGTGCCAAAAATAGTGATTTTTTGAAACGTTTGTATGGGGAACCCCCAGGGGGTTCCAGTGGGTGTACCACTGGCATGGGTGGGTCGGCCCTCCAAAGTTAGTGTGGGTCGATCATACATTTGGACTCGATTGGGGCACTCTAAATGGGTCAAAGTGGGTTTTTTTCAAAATTTGACCATACGGGTCAAAAGTCGGGACTTCAGAATTCGTTTTAGAGGTATGGCTCCTCGGCCAAAGTTTCTTATTCTGATCCTTAGAATACGATTTTCCTTCTCAATTGGGCGATTTTTAAATCGACCCGCCCTAATGCAAAGGGTTTTTCAATAAGAGCGCTACAAAAGTTTTTTTTAAATAAAACAAAAACGATTTTGGATATCAATGAAATTCTTTATTCCTGTGAAAGTACGTTCGATACCATTATGTATGGAAATCGAGCTCTTTTGCATGGCCACCACGGGCTTGCAGCAGTCCAGACGCTGAAACCAATTTTCGACGCTTTTCAAGCATAAATCGGCCGATACTGCTGCAATTTCACGTTCAATATTCGTACGAAGTCCATCAATCGTCGCTGGCTTGTTGGCATAGACCATAGACTTGACGTAGCCCCACAGGAAAAAGTCCAACGGCGTCAAATCGCACGACCGAGGCGGCCAATCGACTGGACCATTTTGTGAGATAACACGTTCACCAAACTTGGTTTTCAATAAATTGATTGTGACATTCGCGGTGTGGCTTGTGGCGCCGTCTGTTGGAACCACGTGTCCTCCAAGTCCATATCATCCAATTGGGCCCAAAAATATTCGGTTATCATTGAACGGTAGCGATTCCCATTCACAGTAACGTGCCGGTCTTGATCATCACGGCCCAATGACGCCGCCGGCCCATAAACCGCATCAAACCATGATTTTTTCGGGATGCAATGATGACTCATGGAGTACGTGTGGATTGCTGTCTGACCAATAACGCATATTTTGTTTATTGACGAAACCATTCAGCCAGAAATGAGCCTCATCGCTGAAGATGATTTTTCGATGAAAATCCGAATCATTTTTAAGTTGTTGCTCAGCCCAATTCACGAACATACGACGCTTCTGGTGGTCAAGCGGCTTCAGTTCTTGTGTCAATTTGATCTTGTAAGGATGTAGGCCAAGATCTTTTCGCAAAATTCGCCACAAGAACGTCACAGAGATGCCCATCGCTTGAGAACGACGTGTGAGAGACACATTTGGGCTTTCTTCAACTGAAGCCTCAGCGGCAGCAATATTCTCGACACTACGGGCACTTCTTTGTCTTACTGGCACGGGAACATTTTGTGCTGTGCCTGTGGATTCAAATTTTTCCACTAGACGCTCAATTGTTGATCTGCTAGGACGATTATGACGACCATAAATTGGACGTAGCGCTCTTAACGTTGAGGCCACTGACTCCGAATTTCGGTAGTAAATTTTAATAATTTCGACTCGTTGTTGGCTTGTATATTTTTCCATCATGAAATGGCAAACCTTACTGAAGAGAAATGTCAAAAGAGCGGCAAGAAATATGGCGTCGTTTGCTGTCCCTGTCTTTCTACTTTTGTAGCGTACCTGTTGAAAAACCCTTTATGTATATACACTAGGGTGACCCTTAATAAAAAAAGTGTTCAAACTGTCGGTCTCACCCCCTAGAAATATGTGAATAGCAAAAAAACTGAGAAATACAAAGTTTTGGGCCAATCAGTGGCGCAAAGCGATTGAAAATTTCAAGTGTGTTTATATGGGGAAAATATGACTTTTTTTCAGATTTTACGAAAATTTCGTTCTATAGTTTAATTTTACCGACAAGCTGCTATATAATTCGGGATCAGTGTTAAATTATCCTTTCAAAAGGCTATAAAACTTCAAAATCGAATAAAACCTCGCCAAGAAATAGCAAATGCCCCAGACCACTTTTGTGCCAAAAAAAAACTAGGTCATGAAATTTGATGGCATTTTTTTCAACTTTGAGAAATTAAAGCCATCATTCTTTTTTGGTCTCTATACTTATAAGTACTCAGATATGAAGTATTGTTTTATTACCACGATGTTAACCTATTGCGCATTGAGACCGAAAATTGGAAATTTTTTTGATAAAATTTTGAAAACCCCTTTTTCAAGTTTGAAAAAATTTTCTTAAACAAAATTTTAAAAAATTAATATATTAATTTAACGTTTTATTAAATACATGTTGCAGATTAACTGTGTGAATTTTTAAGTAAATCACTCTGCCAGAATTTTTTTGACAAGGATTTTATTTTTGCGGACTTCGAGAAAACTTGAATTTTTGTGAAATATTCTGTAAATGTACTCTTTCTAAATATTTTGTGTCAAAAATTCATCACTTTTCTACTTTTAAATGTTATATTTTATCTTAATAGCCTAGGGTTTCGGAAAAAAATAATATGACTCTATTAACCCTTTCGGAATTGGGGTCACATATGACCCCAAGATAATAAAAGACAATTTATTCAAAAAAAATCAAATATTTTGTAAGTGCTGTCCAATTTTTATATGCGACGCTTAAAATATAATAACCAAATGTGTAGAAGTTTCGTTCCGAAAATTTGGGATAAATCCGAGAACGTTAACCCATTATTTGCCAAGGCCAGCTTTGGGTTTTAAGATATTTTAAAATAAAAATGACCTAAAACGAGTTTTTCTAATAAACTCGTTGATACCACTATTTAGAATTTAGGAAAAATAATTAGGTTATTTTTATTTATTTAACCCTTCAGTGCTCCTGAGATCAAAATTATCCATTGTGATATATCTCTGATGCAATTATCTGCTTATTGCTCGCTAATATAAATTAAAACAACTTATTAATTTATATATTAATTAATATTAATTGATTTTTTCCGAAACCCTAGGCTATTAAGATAAAATATAACATTTAAAAGTAGAAAAATGATGAATTTTTGATATATTTCACAAAAATCCAAGTTTTCTCGAAATCCGCAAAAATAAAATCCTTGTCAAAAAAATTCTGGCAGAGGGATTTACTTAAAAATTCACACAGTTAATCTGCAAGTTGTATTTAATAAAACCTTAAATTAATATATTAATTTTTTTTAAATTTTGTTTAAGAAAATTTTTTCAAACTTGAAAAAGGGGTTTTCAAAATTTTATCAAAAAAATTTCCAATTTTCGGTCTCAATGCGCAATAGGTTAACAACGCGGTAATAAAACAATACTTCATATCAGAGTACTTATAAGTATAGAGACCAAAAAAGAATGATGGCTTTAAACAATTTCTCAAAGTTGAAAAAAATGCCATCAAATTTCATGACCTAGTTTTTTTTGGCACAAAAGTGGTCTGGGGCATTTGCTATTTCTTGGCGAGGGTTTATTCGATTTTGAAGTTTTATCGCCTTTTGAAAGGATAATTTAATACTGATCCCGAATTATATAACAGCTTGTCGGTAAAATTAAACTATAGAACGAAATTTTCGTAAAATCTGAAAAAAAGTCATATTTTCCCCATATAAACACACTTGAAATTTTCAATCGCTTTGCGCCACGACTAAACGTTTTTTTATTGGCCCAAAACTTTGTATTTCACAGTTTTTTTGCTATTCGCATATTTCTAGGGGGTGAGATCGACAGTTTGAACCCTTTTTTTCCCTCCATGTAACGAAGGGCCACCCTAATATACACACATCTATAATATTAATAGGCTAGGCGATTTCTTGTGACTGATGTTTTGTTCTACCATTTTATCCCATTTTAACCAAACGTATACTTTTTGAAAGGTATTTCTTTTTAGCAGATTTGCAGATTTACAGATTTTTAAATTTTTTCCTTTATTTTGAGTAAATTGCATTAAAAATTGCTACCAACACATATATAAAATTATACAATGCTATGTGTGTGTTTATTAAATTTGTTAATGTGTTTGTAATAAATATGAGTTTGTTTTATGTATTGTTTTGTGAATTGGCTATAATTGATTAGCATACTTTTAGGGTCTTTATTTAATGAAAAAATAAAATTTACTTGAATTTGCGCTCGATTTTCGAGGGCCGGAATCTGCTAGTATATGTAAATATTACACACAAAAAATACAATATCAAAAGTAATTGTTGTTTTTTTTTTTTTTAAATAAATACATACCTAAAATTTTTTTTTTGGTAAATTTACATTTTTTTTTTTATTAACAACAGGTAGTTTAGCATTATTTGCTATAGATGTTGGTGAATTTTTGCTCCCTTTATATTAATTCGTTGTGTCTGCTTGTCTGCTTGTCGACAACATTTTGGATCGATTTTTAACCTCTTTCCCGTGACCAAATCGGTCTGAAGCTTTGCAGGCGGGCTCGTGGCGATGACAAATATGATCTAACAAATTTTTTTAGTAATGCCAAAACAATGGAAACTTTATAATTTTTATACCGGAGTTGATAAAAAATGTACAAAGGGTTACTTTTTATTATATTATTACCACAACGACCACAAAAACAACAAGTCCAGCTATGACAACAATACAACATTTAGAATAGCAACAAGAACAATACAGAAACATATATTTTTAGAATTTTTTTTATTTCTTCAATGATTTCTCGGGACCTATTAAACCGATTTTCATGATGTTAGTCAATCATCTCACTAAAAACGAGCGCCCCAGTTATCCTATTGTGGGCGTGATCGTGACAAGAACAACATGACAAATCATATTTTTTGAAGACTTTTTTACTTCTTCATTCAATTCTCGGGACCTAATCAACCGATTTGGACAATTTTATAATTTTTCATGCCAACGAGCACCCTGGCTACCCGATTGATTTCGTTATCGTGATTTTCACAGACGGACATCGCAATATTAACTCTGCTTGTTTTAAGGATCACAAATATATATATTTTATGGGTTCCAAAATTTTTTTTTCTAATTATTACAAACGGAATGACAAACTTATATATACCCTCTGCACACTGGGGTGGAGGGTATAAAAATGTTTTTCTCGCAGGAAAAGTTTTTGCGTAAATTTTTTCGACGTCAATTTGCCCACCAAGTGTAGTTCTTTGAATTTATAAATTTTCTCTGCTTCATTCTACCAAACAATAATTAATTATAGAAATTACAAAAAAATTAAAGATTTATGACAAAATTCCTTAATGCTAAAAAGCAGCAGCAGCGGCAGTAGCAACAAATGTTTCCAAATTATGTATTTTCAAAATTCGAAAAAAAAAAAAAATACCCACGAGAAGAGTGTAATGACTTGTGCGTGTCTTGTGGTTTTGTTTTGCTTTCAAAATCAGATTACTGTTGTTTTTCGTTATGGCTTGTAACGCGGTTACACTACAAAACAGATTTGGGCAAAATATAGCATGGAAAAGAAGTAATAAAATATAACTCTGTTGTCGACATTGTCAAACGGTTAAAGTTTCGATCGATGGTTTCAAGTGGATAGGACATAGCTCAATTCTTTGAGAAGGAAAAACTTTAATAAAATCTTAGAAACTTGGGATGTAAAAATGTGTAATTTTCATATTTTTATGTAATTTTCAATATAAAGGGCTAAAAATTCAAGACACAAATATTTTTGTCTATTTTTTATTTAGATATTTTATAAAGATTTTGCCTTGTTCTTTTATAAAAATGTAAATATTTCCTTTCTAAATTATATATATGTATGTATATATTTTTTTAATTATTGGACAGTCTAAACACGCTTATTGTTTTTTTTTTCTATTTTCAATTCAATTTTGGACAGATAATCCAACACCTAATGCTTCAGTGGCAATGTGAAATATTTCTAGCCACTTCACTAGAGCAGCAATGCCATCCAATAAGATGTATTTGAAACAACAAGTTTTAAGATTCAATATAAACACAAACAAAACAACAAAAAACAAAAACAACAACAAAAACTATAACAACGAAAATTTATAAGGAGCACAAGCATATTACAAACAAAAGTTTCGGTCGGTCATTGTCCAAAATAGATACAGGAATTGTTTTCCGGGTCTGCAGACAAATATTTGTTGTATTTTTTTTTTGTTCTCTTAAATGGGAATAATCACTTCATATTTTGAAGAAAAGCCGAAATTGTTTGTTTTTTTTTAATTTTATAATATAATCCACTTTGCTGCTTTGATAGTTTTTTTTTTTGTGCCAAATGTTCATTGAAATATGATGTCTTTGAAGAATTTTGTTTTCTATTTTGTATCAGATAATAAATTGTTGAAACTTTCATATTTCAATTTTAAATTTGTTTAAGAAAAAAATGTGTAAGGTTTATTTTTGTTGTTATTGCAGAACTTGCTAAAATTAAAGAGAAATAAAATTTAGTTCATATTATGGTTGGTCTTAAATAAAGATTCGTTTCAAATGTAAAGCAGCATAATATTCTGTTTAATATAAAACTCTTAATATACTTAAGTTTACCCACGCCTCCTTCAAGATTTTTATTTTGTGGCTCAAATTTTTAAAATAATACAGGGTGCGCCAGGTAGCAACATTAAATAACGATTGACTTAAGAACAGATGATTTTGAAAAGTCAATTTTCTAAAATTTTTATCATGTATCGTTTTATACTAGAACAACGTGACGAAATAGTGACGTGCATATCGTCGAAAATATTGTGGCCAAGAAGCACCGTCTCACTGTGGCTGAAATTTTGATTTCATTGGCCAAATGTCTATTTTTTTTGTCATCGATTTTTAAAATTTTAACGCCATTTCGTAGCTAATATTTCCAAATTGAGGTGCCCAAATAAGCTAACCCATAAAAACAAAATTTTTATTAAAACTCTTTCTTTCCTTATGCATATGAGTTTTGAATCTCTCTGTGACTGTGCGTGAATTTGCGTGAATATTTTAAAATTAATCTTTTTGGTCACAACAAGTCTATGGACAAGGTTTCAAATCGATCGGATGAGGGGAAGTAAAATTTTAATCTCTCCGTGACTGCGCGTGACTATGCGTGACTGTACCTGACTATGTCAAAGTTAATCTTATTTCACAGCAAGTCCATCGCCCAAGTTTAATTTTGTTCGTATAAGTGGAAATGGGTTTTAAATCACTCCGTGACTGTGCGTGACCATGCGTGACTGTGCGTGACTATGTCAAAGTTAATGTTTTTTCTCAGCAAGTGTATGGACCAAGTTTCAGATCGATCGGATGATGGGAACTTACATTTAGATCACTCCGTGACTGTGCGTGACCATGCGTGACTGTGCGTGACTATGTCAAAGTTAATGTTTTTTCTCAGCAAGTGTATGGACCAAGTTTCAGATCGATCGGATGATGGGAACTTACATTTAGATCACTCCGTGACTGTGCGTGACCATGCGTGACTGTGCGTGACTATGTCAAAGTTAATGTTTTTTCTCAGCAAGTGTATGGACCAAGCTTCAGATCGATCGGATGATGGGAACTTACATTTAGATCACTCCGTGACTGTGCGTGACCATGCGTGACTGTGCGTGACTACCGCAAAATTAATCTGAAGTCACATCAAGACTATGGGCCAAGTTTCAAATCAATTGGACAAGGGGGGATGGGGTTCACCCACGACAGACAGACAGGCAGACAGTATGAGTTAAAAGAAAACGAAGTGTGCAAAGTTAGCCCCCCATTTTTGGAAATAAAATTTTTTGAGGATTGTTCTTAATTGTTCAAGAATTGTTCTACAATGTTCCAAGACGATGAGTTTCTAAAATATAATTCGTACCGGTAAATCGAAAAAAAAAAACGAATTTTAAATTTTGCCCCCCATTTTTGGAAAAAAAATTTGGCGGTTGTTCTAGGTGGTTCTAGTTGTTCTAAACATTGTTCTAAAATAGATATGTCACAACCCGTAACGTACGCAAATGAGAACATTTTTTCCGCGATATCAATGTTATTAAACGATATCAATATTTTTATGTAACATGAAAATTTACGTACAGATTCCAAAATTTCTTTCGTACAAGGTATCCTGATTGGCATCCTCAGATCGCTCTGAAACTTGAACATGTTATAGAGAGGATGTAAAATTAAGGGATCCGTATATTTGGGGTTGAGGGTGCCTTTCGAATACCTTGTCCGGAAGAAATTTTGGAATGTGTACGTTAACTTTCGTGTTGCATAAAAATATTGATGTCGTTTAATAACGTTGATATTTTTTTTTCCAAATGTGGGGGGGGGGGGGCAAAGTTTAAAATTAGTTTTTTGGATTTACCGGTACAAATTCCATTGTAGAAACTCATCGTTTTTGAACATTGTAGAACAATCCTAGAACAATTCAGAACAATCTTCAAAAAATTTTATTACCAAAAATGGGGGGATAACTTCACAATCGCGGAAAAAGTGTTTTTCGTTCTCATTTGCGTACGTTACGGTTTGCGCCAAACATATTTATTTTGGAACAATGTTTAAAACAACTAGACCAACATAGAACAACCGCCAATTTTTTTTTTTCGAAAAGTGGAGGCAAAGCTTAATATTCGTTATTTTCGATTTACCGGTACAGATTACATTTTAGAAACTTATCGTTTTGGAACATTGTAGAACAATCCTAGAACAATTCAGAACAATCTTCAAAAAATTATATTTCCAGAAATGAGGGGCTAACTTCGCACACTTAAGAAAAAGTTTAAAAATTAAGTTACACTCAACTGTTTTTGAAATTTGACAAAAATATAGTAGTTTAATAAATACTAGCAGATTCAAGCACTAGAAATTCGAGTGCAATTTCTAGGAAATTTTATTTTTTCAATAAACAAAAACCCTAAAGGTATGCTAATCAATTATAGCCAATTCACAAATCCACACAAAAAACAAACTCATTTTTATTACAAACACATTAAAAATTTAATAAACACACACATAGCATATGTATAATTTTATGTATGTGTTAGTAGCAACTTTAAATGCAATTTACTCAAAATAAAGGAAAAAATTTTAAAATCTGTAAATCTGCAAAAGGGCTAAAAAGAAATACCTTTCAAATAATATACGTTTGGTCAAAATCGGGATAAAACGGTAGAACAAAACATCGGTCACAAGAAATCGCCTAGCCTATTAATATTATTGATGAAAGATTAAAAAATAATAACCCATATATTCATATCAAAATTTAAAAAAAAAAAATCAGAATCATTGCGCGAATGTTCAGCAGATTTATTTTGCTAAAATTAACAAATTTGACAGCAAAAAGTTATACATTTTTCTGTAATAATAGCAAGGCTTTTAGATAAGATTGCTAACGTTTTTTTAAGTGTAAATATTCTTTGAGTGTAAATAAATTTGCAAATTTGCCAGCAAAAAATTTTTAATTTTTCAGCAGTAATAACAAAATTTCCAGTTGATTATATTTTTTTTTTTTGTTTGAGTGTCAAAATTTTTTTGAGTGTAAATATAAAAAAAAACGAAAAATGCTTATAATTATTATTAAAAGCCTAATAATGACATTTTTTAATAAATAAAAAAAAAATAAAAAAAATTAAAAGTTTAAATTTGACCTAGAATTCCTTATAAAATACTCAATCAATTTTAGTGAAATTAAAACTGACTCAAGTTCAACTAAATATCTATCCATTAAATAAAAACTACTAAAATGTTTTGATCGGTTCAAAAGTTAAAGAATTTTGGCCAATGAAAAACGATTTTCAGCCACTGTGCGTCGCTCTCCGGACTTCTTTTTGCGGGGTTATTTGAAAAGCAAAATGAACGCCAACAAGCCTCAGACCCTTGACGAGCTTAAGGAAAACATTCGTGCCGAATATTTGAGCAACGCAGGACATGTAACTTTTTTCCAATTTTTCAATAACATTTATATTTATACCCTATACCACTATGTGGTTTGGGTATAATGACTTTGTGCTGCTGTTTGTAACAACCAAAAATATTTGACCTAGACCCATCTTTAATTATACCGATCGAATCAGAATCACTTTCTGAGTTGATTTAACAATGTCCGTCCGTCCGTCCGTCCGTCCGTCCGTCCGTCTGTGTGTCCATGTAAAGCTTGTAATCAAACTGCAGGTCGCAAATATGAATATATTTTGACGAAATTTGGTATATAAGCTTTGGGATGAACGCTATTGAAATTGGTGAGAATCGGTCCATGTTCAGACCTAGCCCCCATACAAATTACCCCTATGAAATCGACATAAATTGCCATAAGATCCAAATTGTCATATAGATCTTACTCAAATTGGGTTTGTAAGCGTTCATTACATCCATCCATGAGTAGTCCAAAAATGATCCCTTTGGCCCCATATAGAGCTGCTTCCCGATCTTCATTTAAATCTATTAAAAAACAAAAATATTGCACTGATTCTTCTCAAATTTTGTTTGTATATATTTTTGCAAAATACAAGAGACTTTACCAAATATGATCAGGATCGGTCCATTTTTGGACCTAGTCCCCATATGGATATAGCATCCGATATGAACTTTTTCATATCTGCAGCCAAAAAAATTAATAAAAATCCCACTCAAATTTGGTTTTTGCTTATTTTCTATTTCCAGTTAGTTGGGCCTAAGAGATAGGGTTTGTAAACGCATGGTATAGGGTATCATATAGTCGGTCTAGACCAACTATAATTTTCTTACTTGTTTGTTTATTGATTTTGTTGTCTTATTTTTATAAAAATTTTAAACCAAGTTATCTTTGCAATCTATTGAATGCTGTTCATTTATTAAATATCACATTTTACCGATCCTGTAATTATAGGACAAATAAAAAAATAATTAATAAAAATAAAATAAATAAATCATCGCTATACAGTTCGAGATGCACGAATATGTCATGGAAAGGAGTAAACTAAATAAAAAAAATCATGTGAGTCCGAGCGCAGGGGAGATGTGTAAATATCTAGTAATTAAAGATTTTTTTTATAGCACTTTCTTAAAATCAAACAGAAAGGGTATCACTTATAGCAATCAACTGCAGGGGCTCTGTTAGTACAAAATTATTTATTATTATTTATTATTTTAACCGGTTAATTTTTAATTTTTAGTTTTTCATTTTTAATTTTTAATTTTTCGTTTCTCATTTTTCGTTTTTCATTTTTCATTTTTAATTTTTCATTTTTTTTTAATATTTATTTTTTTTTTTTCATTTTTTACTTTTAATTTTTCATTTTTTAATTTTAATTTTTCATCTTTTATTTTTCATTTTTTATTTTTCATTTTTAATTTTTTTCTTCATTTTTCATTTTCCAATTTTGATTATTCTTTTTTCATATTTTATTTTTCATTTTTTATTTTTCAATTTTCATTTTTCATTTTTTATTTTTATTTTTTATTTTTTTATTTTTAATTTTTTACATTTAATTTTTTATTTTTAATTTTTTATTTTTCATTTGTCATTTTTTATTTCTCATTATTCATTTTTAATATTAGTTTTTAATTTTTCATTTCTTATTTTTCATGTTTCATTTTTATTTTTCATTTTTTATTTTTTATTTTTCAATTTTCATTTTTTATTTTTCATTTTTCATTTTTATTCTTAATTTTTTATTTTTAATTTTTATTCTTAATTTTTTAGTTTTAATTTTTCATTTTTCGTTTTTCATTTTTCATTTTTTATTTTTCATTTTTTATTTTTAATTTTTCATTTTTCGTTTTTCATTTTTTATTTTCATTTTTTATTTTTTATTTTTCATTTTTCATTTATTATTTTTCATTTTTCATTTTTCATTTTTATTCTTAATTTTTTATTTTTAATTTTTATTCTTAATTTTTTATTTTTAATTTTTTATTTTTCATTTTTCATTTTTCATTATTCACATTTAATTTTTCGTTTTTAATTTTTCATGTTTCATTTTTTATTTTTCATTTTTCATTTTTAATTTCTCATTTTACATTTTTCATTTTTAATTTTTTATGTTTTATTTTTAATTTTTTACATTTAATTTTTTATTTTTCATTTGTCATTTTTTATTTTTCATTATTCATTTTTAATATTAGTTTTTCGTTTTTCATTTCTTATTTTTCATGTTTCATTTTTATTTTTCATTTTTTATTTTTTTTTCATTTTTCATTTTTTATTTTTCATTTTTTACATTTAATTTTTTATTTTTTATTTTTCATTTTTGTCATTTTTTATTTTTCATTATTCATTTTTAATATTAGTTTATTTTTCATGTTTCATTTTTATTTTTCATTTTTTATTTTTTATTTTTCATTTTTTATTTTTTCTTTTTGATTTTTCATTTTTAATTTTTAATTTTTCATTTTTCATTTTTCATTTTTAATTTTTTATTTTTTATTTTTCATTATTCATTTTTTATTTTTCATTTTTAATTTTTTTTTTCATTTTTCATCTTTCATTTTTTATTTTTAATTTTTTTTTCATTTTTTATTTTTCATTTTTAATATTCAAACAGGTTATCATAATATCATAATTTTTTCACCAATACAATCACATTTTGTCTTACGACTCACATGTTACGCTTATATGTTACGCTTTTTTTGAAATTTAAGTTATTCAATATTAATATAACGACATAAAATTTTGCGCACCCTGTATTGTATAAACTTGGCACACAAAAAAAAAAACGAGAGTCCAACTGACTTGTTAATGTAAACACAGAGAGCGAAATAAAATAAAAATTTATTTATTTTACAGTTTAGACATTTGTATACGAGTATTTTACGATTATAACTTTTACAAATCATTGTGTTGTAATTTGTTAAAGACCTTGAATTTGTATAGACCTAAAACAAAAATGATCTATTTCATGGATTTTGTAGCATAATAACCTCAAAAATATGTAAGCTATTTGAATATAAAAATATATAGCCCAGCAAAAAATAGAACACGTCTCTTAAAGCAAAGCAATTTGGTAATTGGTATTGCCAGCGAAAAAAGAATTCCAAAAACTGCAACTTTCATGCATTAAAAAAAATATCTAAAATAAGCACTAAAAGTATGATTTTTTAAATAAAAATATACATTAAAAACAAAAGAAATATGAAATATTTTTTAATCACTGGGATTTAGATTTTTTTTAAAGAATATTTATGAAATCTACCAAAACAAATATTTGGATTTATTTGCCTAGGCTGACTCATATTTTGAAAAATTTTTTTTTATTCTACTCAACCACTTCCATTTATGCTCAAAAAAAGCCAAATATCTTTTTTCGTAATTTATGACCCCATAACGTTATAAGAACTCGATTCGGTATAGCAATGTCCGTTCGTCCGTCTGTCCGTCTTTCTGTTCAAATCACGCTCATTAACAAAACAAATCATTTATCTGGGTAAACTTAAGACAATATTGTGTATGATTATTTCGAGCAGGTTGTTATTTAAAATGGGGTAAATCGGGCATCATTGTGTTAAGATATGTCCTCAAATATGGACACACCTCTAAAAAATTCTAATAATTCAGTGTGCTTGGTGTAATAATTTAGAATTAAGTTTATCAACTTTGTTACTTTTCCAAATTGTTGTTTACATTTGGTATAAATAATTTAAGATATTAATGTAAACTTTAAACCCAGATGGAGGGTTGCTCCATCTGTTTCAAGTTTCTATTAATAAATCATATATATATCTAAAAAAAATTTACTATTAGGAAAAATATGCACTTAAAAGCCAAATATTCAAAAATATGTAACAACAAATCATTCTTTGATTTGAAAAAGCATTTAATCAAACTTGATTTTGGGCTACTGACTTAAAACATGCATTTCCCAACCATGCTTATTATTGTAATCTGTTAGAATTTGTTTCAAAATTTATTTTATAAGGGCTGGAGAACTTTGAAAATACGCAATGTAATTTGGGAAACAAATCCGGACTAGAACGATAAATTTTAGATTGTTTTTTTATTTTGCTTTATTGTTTATTTTAAATTAACAACTTAATAAAAACAAATTCGACCAACGATCGCGCCTTTAATGGGTTTGTTGGAGTAGCTGGTTTTTGGTGGACAAGTTTGTTGTTGTGCTGAGTTGTTTGGTATTAAAATTGAACAAAATTACTTTATTGGTAATTTATAGTTATAAATGTTGTAGCGATTCCATAAATCTTACCTATATAAGCCATAGAAGTAAAAATTTTATTTGACCATAAAAGTTTTTTCTCCTCAAAAAAATTCTTTTTTTTTAATTTATTTACATACAGATTTTTCCCAAATGAAGGTTTTTGATATGTAAACATCTATATTCACAATACAATCACAAAAAAAGCGTAACATCTGTGAGCCGTAAGACAAAATCGGTGTGACTTATGATTGTATTGGTGAAAAAATTATGAATGTAAGTAAAAACCTATTTGAAAAGGAAAAATGTAAAATGAAAAATATAAAATTTAAAATTAAAATGAAAAATAAAAAATTAAGAATTAAAAAATGGAAAATAAAAAATGAAAAACTAAAAATGAAAAATGAAAAAAAATGAAAACGAAAAATAAAAAATAAAAAATGAATAATAAAAAATGAAAAATGAAAATGAAAAATTAAAAAATAAAAAATGAAAAATGAAAATGAAAAATTAAAAATTAAAAATAATAAATGAAAAATAATAAATGGAAAATAAAAAATCAAAAATGAAAAATAAAAAATAAAAAATTAAAAAAAAAAATTAAAAATAAAAAATTAAAAAAGGAAAATAAAAATGAAAAATGAAAATGAAAACTTAAAAATAAAAAATAAAAAATTCAAAATTAAAAATAATTGAAAAATAATAAATGAAAAATGAAAAAAATGAAATGAAAAATAGAAAATGAAAAAAAAGAACACGAAATATAAAAAATGAAAAATAAAAAATGAAAAGTAAAAAATGAAAAATAAAAAATTAAAAATGAAAAACGAAAAATTAAAAATAAAAAATGAAAAATTAAAAATAAAAAATTAAAAATTAGAAATGAAAAATGAAAAATTAAAAATGAAATAAGAAAAAAAAAAATTAAAAATAAAAAATTAAAAATGAAAAATAAAAATGAAAAATAAATATTAAAAAATAAAAAATGAAAATGAAAAATTAAAAATAAAAAATTAAAAACTAAAAATGAAAAATGAAAAATAAAAGATGAAAAATAAAATATGAAAAATTAAAAAAAAATATTAAAAATCAAAAAAAAATTAATAATAGAAAATGAAAAAAATGAAACGAAAAATAAAAAATGAAAACGAAAAATAAAAAATAAAAAACGAAAAATAAAAGATGAAAAACTAAAAATAAAAAATTAAAAATTAAAAATAATAAATGAAAAATAAAAAATAAAAAATGAAAAATAAAAAATCAAAAATGAGAAATAAAAAATGAAAAATAAAAAAATGAGAATTAAAAAAAAAAAATGAAAAGAAAAATAAAAAATGAAAGCGAAAAATAAAAAATAAAAAACGAAAAATAAAAAATTTAAAACTAAAAATAATAAATGAAAAATAAAAAATGAAAAATAAAAAATAAAAAATCAAAAATGAGAAATAAAAAATGAAAAATAAAAAAATGAAAATTTAAAAAAAATGAGAAATAAAAAATGAAAAAAATGAAACCAAAAATAAAAAATGAAAACGTAAATAAAAAATCAAAAATGAAGAATGAAAAATAAAAAATGAAAAATAAGAAATGAAAAATTAAAAATAAAAATGAAAAATAAGAAATGAAAAAAAAAATTAAAATAAAAAAATGTAAAATTACAAGTAAAAGAAGAAAAATTTAAAAATTAAAAATAAAAAATAAAATATGAAAAATAAAAAATTCAAAATAAAAAATTAAGAAATAAAAAATGAAAAATGAAAATGAAAAATAAAAAATTAAAAATAAATGAAAAATAAAAAATGAAAAAAAAAAAAAAATGAAAAATGAAAAACGAAAAATTAAAAATAAAAATTGAAAAATGAAAAATAAAAATTGAAAAATCAGAAATGAAAAATAAAAAATGAAAAATGAAAAATTAAAAATAAAAATGAATAATAAGAAATGAAAAAAAATTAAAAACAAAAAAATGAAAAAATTACAAATAAAAGATGAAAAATAAAAAATGAAAAATAAAAAATAAAATATAAAAAATAAAAAATTAAAAATTAAAATGAAAAATAAAAAATGAAAAATGAAAAATTAAAATGAAAAATAAAAAATTAAAAATTAAAAATAATAAATGAAAAATAAAAAATAAAAATGAAAAATAAAAAATTAAAAATGAAAAACGAAAATTGAAAAATAAAAATTGAAAAATAAAAAATAAAAAATGAAAAATGAAAAACGAAAACTTAAAAATTAACCAGTTGAAATAATAAATAATAATAAATATTTTTATATTTTCAGAGCCCCTGTAATTTATTGCTATAAGTGACGCTTTCTGTTTGATTTTAAAAAATTGCCATAAAAAATAGTTAATTACTAGATAATTGCACATTTCCCCTGTGATCGGAATCATATGATTTTTTATTAGTTAACAGTAATGCGCAAAGTTTCATACAAATCAGAGATGATGGGTAAGATTTCATTAAAATATTTTTCTGATTTGATATGGAATGACCCTACAGTGTCTTTTAAACAAACTCCGTGTTAACAAAATTCTATATATTTGAACTATACAAATAATTATATTCTATGAAGGTTGAGATCGACTCTGCTCTTAAGGAAATAAATTTTTTAAGTTATAGGCTCGAAAGGCTTGTAAGAATCAAGCAAAAATCGCATCCAATTTTAAAATATTAAAAAACATGTTGTTACTCATTTTTCACAAAAAAATCTATAGATGTTATCAATTTTATAAAAGAATTTTTATTTTGGATTGAAGTATTATAAATTAGATTCAAAAAGTCAAATTTCATTACAGATATATTGCCATTTTCATACCCAAATGCTGAAATCGAAAAAGATCAGGGCAATGAATTTTGTTTTAATATATAATTCAGTTAATTTTTTTTAATGCATATTCAATATGGGCTGATATTGTGTAGCAGTCTTATAAATAGTATCATATCAAATAATTTTTCATCTCAAAATTAACAAAAAACATTTTTCCATATCAATCGCTCTTTACACGTATTTTTCGACATAAAATTGTTTCCCCCCTAAATAACATATGGAAACTACATATAAAATCAGATTTATTTTTAAATCAAAATTTTTGCTGCTTAAAAATTGATAACTATAGAAGAAAGATGGCGATAGAAGAGCAGGTTTCAGGAATGAACAAGTAAGAATGTTATATTCGGCTCTGCCGAATCTTTGATACCCCTCAACTGGGTTTTCCGTATACAATAATATCTGAAGTTGTTGCATTATTTACAATAAATGCAAACAAAATATTTGAAAAGTAAACTATTTGAAACAAACTAATTTTTTAGAGGTATCTCCATATTTTAGCACATATCTTGGCGGAATGATGCCCGATTTATCTCATTTCAAATACCAACCGACTTGAAATAATGATAAAAAATACAATCTTAAGCTTGTCCAGCTATATGGTTTATTTGGTAAATGAGCGTGATTTTAACAGACAGACGGACATCTCTATATCGATTCGAGTTGTTACAAGGATTAGGAATATATATACATTATGATGGCGCAAATTCATATTTCGATGTGTTACAAATGTTATGACAAACTGATATATACCATCTGCACAGTGGTGTAGAGGCTATAAAATTATTACCAACAGAAGGTTGGTTTGGTAAATAGTTTTTGGTGAATATCTGTGCTGCTATCCTAAGTAGTAAGGTATTCAAATTTAGCAAGCTGAGTCCATTGAATATTTGAGTGAAAATGTTAAAGGTGTATTTAGTTCATGATCGGTTTATTTATTTAACACAACTCGCAAAATTATTCAACAAAACTATCTTTATCTTAAAGTTACTTTTTCATCACCAAATTGGTACCATGCAGTTTTTCAAAAATATGTTAAGCCTTAAAATTTTATTGGAAAAAAAAACAACGAACTTTTAAAATATTTGTCTCCTTAAAAAAATCTCTGAATAATAAATTCTGTTCAATAACACGAGGTCACTGGCGGGGCGGGGGGTGAGGGGAGGTTGGTGAGAAATAGCAAGCCTGGCTGAAAGTATTACACTTATTTAGTAAAACCTTCAAAGGGTTTGTCGTTCTTAGGCCTTTATATTTTTTCCTTATCTTTATGTTCGCTTAGTTTTTCAGCTATAACTCAATAAACATTGATGAATTAATTAAATAATTTTTTATTAATATATCCACCTAAAAATTGAATTAAAATACAGATGTATATTTGATTTAATATTAAAATTATCACTCATACGTATACACCGCTTCGACTCTATTAATAAATATATATCTATAATATTAATATACAAGGCGATTTTTTGTGGCCGATGTAAGTTTGCCAGTTTTAATCCTATTTTAACCATCCCTCATATGAAAGATATTTCTTTTTAGCTGTCCACCAGATTTACAAATTTTTACATTTTTAAATTTTTTTTAGTAAAATGCATTTAATGTTACTACTAACACATACATAAAATTATACAATGCTGTGAGTATTTATTAAAATTTTTAATGTGTTTACAAAAAGCCTGTGTTGAATTGACATAAACCAATAATGACAAGAAAGAGTGTTCAATTGTGAATTTGCTAGCATACCTTTAGGGTCTTATAAAATAATTTATTAAATGAAAAAAAAAAGTTATAAAATTTATATTTATAAAATAAAATAAAAACAATAATATTGAAAATAAAAACTCAAACTACACACAAGATAAACATTTTTAGAGTGTGCGGTATGTACCTGGCTTAATAGACTCAAAGAATATAAGAAACACAATAGAAAACAAAAACATCAACTGCGCATACAAACCAAACACAACACTTAGTACAATTTTCTCACACATTAAAGCACCCACCGACAAACAACAACAAAATAGCATAGTGTACGAAATCAGATGTAAAGGGGATACCGACCACAGCTATAATTTAATTTATATTGGTACAACTAAACGCACGCTAGAGACTAGAATGGGAGAACAATTTCTTGTGACCGTTGTTTTGTTCCACAGTTTTATCCCGATTTTGACTAAATGTATCTTATTTGAAAGGCATTTCCTTTTAGCTGTCCACCAGATTTACAGATTTTTAAATTTTTACATTTTTTTTGGAGTAAAATGCATTTAAAGCAAGGTTCAGAAAATACACACATGAAACACACAATGTTCTGTTCAAAAGCAGCCAACACATATCTTTATTTTCATATCAATTATGTGCGTTTCTAAATTTTCTACGGTGCCCAACACAACCATGACTGTGTTCGTTTTAATATTTCGTTATTTACACGAACATTTTTGTATCACATAATTTTTGTTTCAATCACATATTTTTGAGTGTTGCTTTATTTGAAGTTCATGTTCTGGCACGTGTAGTGAAAAAAAAAACACAGAACATGTACAATAAACAGGTTCGAGTTCAGTTATATTTTAAGTCGTGTTGTGGCTCGTGTAGTAAGAAACAACACAACATGTACAATAAACAGGTTCGAGTTCAGTTATATTTTAAGTCGTGTTTAAAATATAACTGAACTCGAACCTGTTTATTCTACATGTTCTGTTTTTTCTCACTACACGAGCCACAACACGACTTAAAATATAACTGAACTCGAACCTGTTTATTGTACATGTTCTGTGTTTTTTTTTCACTACACGTACCAGAACATGAACTTCAAATAAAGCAACACTCAAAAATGTGTGGTTTATGTGTGATTGAAACAAAAAGTATGTGATACAAAAATGTTGTTGTGTTGGGCACCGAAGAAAATTCAAAAACAAACATAATTGGTATGAAAATAAAAATATGTGTGTGTTGGTCTAAGTTATGTTTGTTTACATATATGTACGATTTTTTTATTCAGTGTGTGTTTTTTTCTGAACTCTGATTTAAAGTTACATAAAATAATACAATGCTATGTGTGTGTTTATTAAATTTGTTAATGTGTTTGCGAAAAAAAATGAGTTTGTTTTCTTCATCCACAATAATAAGTGTATTGAATTGAATTGCGAATTGGCTAAAATTTAGGGTCTTTATTAAATGAAAAAATAAAACTTTCTAGATTTGAACTCGAATTTCGAGGGGGGGGGGGGTTATTTTTTAGTAATAATAATATGCCCTGAGTACTATTAAAAAAGTTTATTAAAAAAGGGTAAAAAATTTAAATTTCTTTCGATGAAATTAGTCCAACTTTATTTGCTCAAGACATTTGCTGAAAAATGAAATGGGAAATCATCAATGGCCTGAGAACGCCAAATCATTTTGGAAGATCGGCACATCCGAATTTAGTACCTTACTTAGTTTTTTTTTAAAGTCCAAAATAGTGTTTCGACAGATGCAAATGAATATTCATTTGCAATTAAATTAAGAACAAAATGTTTGGTTAAATGACAAGTCCTTGTCAAATTCATTATTGTGTTCGTGTTCATTTAAAAGAAAAAAAACCTTTTTCAATAGTTGTAATTTTTCTATACAAAATGAAAGCGATCCGCAATTGAAATAGAAATCAAATAGTAATAATTTTTTGTTGTTGGGTACATGAACATAATTTTGCATATACAAGTGCCACGTGTTTTATATTTTCAATATTTATTTAAAAGTTTTTAGCGATATTTCTAAAAGATTTTCTTAAATTTTTATGTCCATATGTCTGCACTTACAATACTCTACAGTTTTTTTTTTTTTTTTTTCAAAACAATATTCAAGTATTAAACAATATTTTTTTCAAATTGCTAAAATAAATTTTATATATATTTTTATTTCGAGAAAAAAAATTTAAGATTTTTTTTCAATATAGCGAAATTTATGCTTGACCCATATGAAAGAAAAACTATTGTATACAACGCAGTCTCTTCAATTTATGAAATTACAAAAAAAAAAAAAAAACAAATAAAACAAATAGTTTTCAACAATTTTCATTAGGCGTTAAAACTTAAAAACCATTTGTTTCGTTTTGCATTTTAACATACAAATTCTGCACGCGTGTTCATGCCCAATTAGCTAAAACAATTTTTTTTTTTTTTATTTATTTTTTTTTTGTATACATGTATGTATTTCATGTTATAAGAAAAAACCATTAATTTCATGTTTACACTATACTATATTTATTTTAATGTTACATACATAAATTTTGATGAATTCTATGGTCAACAGATAAATAATGTTATTCTGTGTCTTTTGTTACTTTCCATTAAGGTCTGTTAAGTTAACATTTGTTGCTAAGCAGTATATAAATAAAAAATATTTTTATGACTCATAAAAAATAAAAATATAGTAAAAAAGCAAATGTTTCAGAATTCATGAAATTTTCGTTATGAAGCCCTGAAAGCATGTTCGTTCTTAACTGCCAATATTAACTTTATAGATCTGAACAGAAAGTGAGAAAAGTTATAGAATAATCACATTAAAATCGGCAATTTTATTTATAGAAAATTGTAAAATAGCAAAAAGTTTTCTAAGGATTTTGTAATTCAAAGAAATCTTATAAGCTCTCAGACTCTAAGAAATTTTGTATATGTGACCTTCTCCGAGAAAAGGGATCTAGTGTGTGAAAATTAAGTTTTGAGAAAAAATCGCATTTAAAGTTTCTACACCCTTTTAGGTACCAGAATCCACCGTTTTTGACACAACCCGTTTTTTGACACACTAGGTCCCTTTTCTCGGAAAAGGTCACATATAGACGAATTTTAGACTTTTATATAGTTAGTTATTCTTTAACATTTAACACTTTCTGTTAAAGCCTGTAAAGTTGCTTTATAAATTTAACATATTTTTAGAGTTTATAAAAACAAAATTTATACTTTTTCATCAAATTTTAATTTTTTGTTAAGCCCTAAAAATATGTTTAACTTTTATTCAGTTAACTTTGCAAATATTAACATACAGTGACAAACATTATAAAATAACCAAACCTTTTTTATATAACATAATGTTTCAGAAGCTGTGAATTTTTCTATGTCTCAAAATATGATAATTTTTCTTTTGTAAAAATATATATTATTTGGTTATTCGATATTTTTTTACACTTTCATTTGAATTATGTTAAGATAAAATTTTAATTACAGCCCTTTAAAAACTAACATACTTTTAGGGTGAACCAAACAATTTATATTCTTCATACGTAACTGTTTTAAAATTCATGACTCTTAAACTTTTTGTAAAGCCCTGAACATTTAATGTTAACTTCACTGAGTTTAACAGAAAGTAGTAAAAGTTATAGAATAAAAATATATCTATATATTAATACATGAAGGTAAATCTTTGCACCCCTTTCTAAGCAAAATGCGCGCACGGAGGAGTGTGAAAATTGGCATAGTTGTAGTTCGTATGGAGGACAAGTGCAGAATGATAAAATTTATGTATAACATGTGTTAAAAATATATTAAATTAAATACAATCAAATATAGAATAAAATATGTATAAATCAGTTTTAGCCAATTCACAATTCATTGCCTGTGCATTTATTATTGATGGTTTCAAAAAAGAGTAAATTTTAATCGCCCTGTGTGAATTGTGAATTGCCTAAAATTTATTAGCATAACTTTAGGCTCTTATAAAATTATTTACTAACAATCCCTTTTATATTTCTCCTGTGTGTCCATCAAATACATATAATGAAATTGAATGATTAAATATACATAAATGTTATATATATATATATATAGATTAAAAAAACATTGAAAGAAAAAAATTTAATGAAAAACAAGTAAGAAAATTATAGTCGGTCTAGACCGACTATACGATACCCTATACCATGCGCTTAGAGACCCTATCTCTTAGGCCCAACTAATTGGATACAGAAAATAAGCATAAACCAAATTAGAGTGGCATTGTTATTAATTTTTTTGGCTTAAGATATGAAAAAGTTCATATCCGGTGCCATATATATATGGGGACTAGGTCGAAAAATGGACCGACCCTGACCACATTTGGCAAAGTCACTTATATTTTGAAAAAATATATACAAACCAAATTTGAGAAAAATCTGTGCAATATTTTTGTTTTTTGATAGATTTTAGTGAAGATCGGGAATCAGCTCTATATGGGGCCTATGACTAAGAATTGTCCTATGGAGATTATATATGGACTACTGATCAATGGATATAATAAACACATTAAACCCAATTTTACTAAGATCTATATAATAATTTGGATGTTATGGCAATTTATGTTGATTTCATAGGGGTCATTTGTATGGGGACTAGGTCTGAACATGGACCGATTTTCACCAATTTCAAGAGCGTTTATCACATGGTCGATAAAAGCTTATATACCAAATTTCATCAAAATATATTCATATTTGCGACCTGTAGTTTGATTACAATGTTTACATGGACACACAGACGGACGGACATCGCTTAATCGAATCAGAAAGTGATTCTGAGTCGATCGGTATAATAAAAGATGGGCCTACGTCAAATATTTTTGGTAGTTACAAACAGCAGCACAAAGTCATTATACCCAAACCAATAGTGGTATAGGGTATAAATATAATTTCCTAGAATTTGCACTCGTTTTTCGAACGCTGGGCTCTGATAGTATAGAATAACCATATAAAATCTGGTTCGTTAATTTAGCATTTATTATTACCACTTGAAAATTGCAACTACGTTTGTGAATTATTTAATTTAAAATAACAATAAAAAATATAAGAAAATTATAGTCAATCTAGGCCGACTATACGATACGCTATACCATGCGTTCAAAGACCATATCTCTTAGGTCCAACTAATTAGATATAGAAAAAAGGTCGAAAAAAGGATTGATTCTGACCATTATTGGAAAGGTCACTTATTTTTTGGCAAAAACACATACAAATCAAATTTGAGAAAATTGTTCAATAATCTCGTTTCTTTTATAGGTTTAAGTAAAGATCGGGAAGCAACTTTAAATGGATGAGGACTATAGGTTTATTTGTGGACTACTGTTTCATGGATGTAATAAACATACACAAACTCAATTTGAGCGAGATCTATATGATAATTTGTATATTATGGCAATTTAAGTCGATCTTGTAGAGGTCATTTCTAGGAGGACTGGGTCTGAATATGCAACGATCTTCACAAATTTCAATAGCGTTAACTTAAATATTTTAATCTAAAAAAATAAGATTTAAAGATAATAACTTTTTGTAACTTTCTGTTCTTTCAAGCGAACATTTTTTGTTAACTAATAATTTGAATTTTCTGAATTTCAACTCAATTGTTTTATATAAAACCTAGCAGAGCACAGCCCTCGAAATTCGAGTGCAAATTCTAGGAAGTTTTATTTTTTCATTCAATTTATTTATTTGAACGTTTTTTTAATCTATTTAATTCATTAAATTTATTTTGTTATATATATTTGTTAATAAGAGCCTTAAGGTATTTCTACTACCTTGTATGTCTCTTAAAGGTATGGGCGATTCCGCGGGAAACGATTTTTGACATAAATATTTAAATCACAGTATTTGTTACTTTTTCTTATACCAATATAAAGAGCAAGATATAAATTATTTGAATTTTTTGGCGCGCTCAGAAATGGTGGCGCCTGAAGACTTGATGCAAACCATTCATCGACACTTGATAATTTTTCCACGAAATCGCTATTACCGATGGTTCGAGGTTATATTTCACTGATGAATATTGAAGTCATAACATTTGTTTATTGCCTTATATAAAAAAATTCAATATTTATTATTTTTTTTTTTCTAAAAATCTTGATTAAATATGACCCCATTGTTGGTCAGTTGCACCCGCGATATAAAACAAATGAAAGTTTGGTTTTCTTGAAGAAATAAATTGGTATTTTTTTGAAACTTTGTAGAAGTAAGAACAAATAAAAGGAAAACTTGATTCAGTCGCAATAGACGGTATGTTGTCATTTTAATTAAAATTAACGTTGACTAAAATGAGTTGCACCCGCGATCAAAATATTAGAATCGCGGGTGCAACAGTTATGACTCTTATCAAACTTTTGATATCTTCAAATCTTATTTATAATTATAATTATAATTACTTATTCCTATTTAAAAAGAGTTTATTGTTAATTTTTTACTTTTTTTGTGTAAATGGATCAAATGAAATGGCAGAACAACAGCAAAAGGAGTCTGCTTCTCAAAAATATAGGCGAAAATTAAACGAAAATCCTAAACTTCATGCAAACCATCTCCGTTGAGAAAAGGCTCGTGATTTCAAAAGAAAGAATGCGAGCAAGAAGAGAACGTCGTAAAGAAGCAAAAATTGGAAGAACAAGTGATTCATATAAGAATTCTCGTGCGTTGGAAAAAGCAGTAGCAAAAGTGAAGCGTAATTTACCCGCTAACCCTACTAAAGCAGTTGAAGTTGTAAAAAAAATTGCTGCGGAATTTCAAGTTGCTCCTAAAACGATGCCTGCTTAATTGATGGATGAAGTCAAAGAAAAAATTCGTAACTTTTATGAAAGGGATGGTATTAGCAGACAAATGCCTGGATTAAAAGATGCTAAATCAATAAAAACAAGTACGGGAGAAAAATTAAAAATCCAGAAGAGAACGATGATTATGAGGGTCCGTGAAGCTCTCGAGCTATTTAAAATAAGTTTCCCCAAAATATCAATTGGCAAGATTCTTTTTTATAATGAAAGACCTGCTTACGTTTTGCCAGTCAACGAAATTCCTCATAATGTTTGTGTATGTACAATACACTCAAATTATATTAATCTTCTTACTGCTATTTCAAAACATGTGACAGATTTTCCCAAAACACACCGAGACCTACTAAATCAGGTATCGTGTAATATCGATAATGAAAATTGTATGTCAAATGCTTGCGATGTATGCAAAAAATCCAATATTTGGAATACTACCCTAGGTTCCAAATCTTGAATGGAAGACCTGCATTTTGGAGAATCAGAGACCAAAACAGATCGTAGTGAAGAAACCGTTTAGGGAAGCGTTAAATGAACTACGTGAGAACACTACGAAATTTAAGCTGCATTTTTTAGTTTAAAATGTCCAGTCCGAGTACTTTAAAAGTGTAAAAGAAAACTTGACCAGCGAGGTGCCATTGTACAAATGGACTTTGCTGAAAGCTATGGATTAGTTAGTTAAGACAAAATGCAACCAGCTTATTGGTATCATGGGCATGTGACGCTTCTTATGTACTGTATTTGGACAACTGACAAACTTCACTCAGTGGTCATAGTAAGCGATGAACGAAGCCACAGTAAATATACAGTTCATGTTTTCCCTGAAGAAAATTTTTCAGTACATTCAGTCAATAAATAATAATATAAAATCTATACGTATCTTCAGCGACAATTGTGCCGCTCAGTTTAAGTACCGATATGTAATTGAGAGTATGAATACTTTTAAAGCAGAACACGGATTTACTCACCTTGAATGGAATTTTTTTTTGCTGCTTCACATGGCAAAGATTTTTTATATTTTTATCCCAAAAATAAATTGAAAAACGAAAAACCATGTTAGATGATAGGTGAAAAGGAATAAAAAATATAGCAGCCATTCAATCAAATCAATTTTCTGAAGATGAACTGAAGATGAACTTAAAGGCTGATAAATCGCCGGCTATTCCAAACAAATAATTTATTTAAGTTACACATAGGGAAGTGCTAATTAGTGATACAGCATCTATGATCTCATATCTTTAATTTAAAGTTACATGGAAATGTTTATATTCACTAAAGTGAGACGTGCTGCACCCGCGATAATTTTACGTTGCACCCGCGACTGGATAAAAAGTGAATAATTTATAATATTTATTTCTTCTAATAATTTTATTTAAGTTAATAATTAGTTTGTTTTGTATTTTTTTAAAGAATGTAAAAATAATTTTAAAAATAATCCATAATTAACAGACTTTTTTCATTCTAGCTTCATGACCTTTAATGGCGGGCCGACTTCGTTGCACCTGCGATAGCACTTTGAACCTCTCCTGTATCTATTTATACATTTTATTAAATGTTTTTTATATTAATTTTTGTAAAACAGATTACAATGTAATCCAGCGACCAGTCATTTCATTAAAAATAGTTTTTATTTTCGTAGTAAGAATCTTTGAGTGAGTATGATAATTTTAAGCAATTCACAATTCAATATAGGGCGTGTCATATGCAATTATTATAATGAAATACGATTGCGTTATTGGTTTATGTCCAAAATTATTTTTAAATTCAACACAGGGCTTTTCATAATAAATTTTTGCAACACATTAACAAATTTAATAAATACATACATAGCATTGCATAATTTTATGTATATGTTAGTAGCAACTTTAAATGAATATTACTCAAAAAAAAATTTTTTTTCCAGACGGTGCCAATTTCTAAATATAGTGGACAGCTAGAAAGAAATACCTTTCAAATGAGGTATGTTTGGTCAAAATCGGTTTAAAACTGACAAATATAAATCGGTCACAAGAAATTGCCTTGATTATTAATATAAAAGAAAAACACATTACTTTAAAATACTTCAAACATATCAAAAGTGTTTTTAACACTAAGAATTTCCTCAACGTTTAATTAAGGAATTGCCAATGTCTTTTGAATATTTTCTACCTGTAGAGATCTGTCTGTTTTTAATGAAATCATTTGAAACTTTTAATGTTTATTGTGTAAACAATGAACAACCAGCCTACAAGAACGACTGTCATCATTAGAATCATTAGTTTTCGAATCATTATTATTTTTAGACATGTTTGAGCTTTTCCAAATTAATCTTTTATTGCTTTTGGTTGAGGGTAATAAACAAAAATTTAAATTAATTGTATTGTGTTAGTCATTATTATTTTTCCAAAACTTAAGAAAAACAAATCTGACCATCTAAATGTGAAATTTTTGACATCATGTATATGATATGCAAATTATAAAAAAAATAATAAAAATCGTGGCTAAATACATGTACTTACATATATAAAGGATTTATAAAACTGCTGAATGTTAACTTAACAGATGTTAACAGATCGTGATAAAATGTTATATAGCTATTCTCTAACTTTTGACGCTTTCTTTTAAGGTCTGTTAAGTTAACATTTGATGTTAAGTAATATAAGAAGTACATAACATTATTTTAGAGGTTATTAAAAAAAATTTACACATTATTTTCTTACGAACTATAATTTTTTTACTAAGCCCGAAAAATATGTTTAATTTTTAAGCTGTTTAATATCAAACTAGCAGATTCCAGCCCTCGAAATTCGAGCGCAAATTCAAGGATTTTTTTTTTTTTTTTTTTTCATTAAATAAAGACCCTAAAGGTATGCCAATCAATTATAGCCAATTAACAAATCAGCACAAAAACAAACTCATTTTTATTACAAACACCTTAACAAATTTAATAAACACACACATAGCATTGTATAATTTTATGTATGTGTTAGCAGCAACTTTAAATGCAATTTACTCAAAATAAAGGAAAAAATTTAAAAATCTGTAAATCTGCAAAACTGCTAAAAAGAAATACCTTTCAAATAATATACGGTTGGTCAAAATCGGGATAAAACGGTAGAACAAAACATCAGTCACAAGAAATCGCCTAGCCTTAGACCTTAATAGAAGGTATTAGTTGTAAAACTTTTGTGGTTATTTTGTCAATGGCTGTAAAATGAACATATTGTATTAATCAGGACAAAAATTAAACATTGACGACTTAATAAAGATTAAAAATCATGATTTTTAAAACATTTCTCTACGAAAAAACTTAAAACTTTTTATCACGTCTGGATCTTAAGAATAGGATTTAATTCACTGCTTTGGATGGTATTTTTATCCCTTCCATTCAGAATATAATTTTAATACTTACAAATGTTTGATATAACAAATTCTGGTTCAAAATTTATTTCAAAAACTTATTGTGAACCTTTTACAAAAAGTTTTACCAAAAATTCTCATCTTATATTTTTTATATTTGTGTTTTATTTTAAATTGTCTTATAAAAATATCAATAGATTAGTTTCTTTTTATATACGAGTTCATATATGGTTATTCTATAACTTTTATCGCTTTCTGTCAAGGTTAACATTTAATGTTAAACAATATAAAAATATATTTTTGTTATGAAGTTTATTTTTTTATTAGGCCCCAAAAATATACTGCTTAACAGAAAATGTTAACTTAACAGACTTTAACAGTAGGTGACAAAAGTTATATAATAACCGCAATAACTATATAATTTTTTATACCCTATACCACTATGTGGTTTGGGTATAATGACTTTGTGCTGCTATTTGTAACAACCAAAAATATTTGACCTACACCCCTCTTTAATTATACCGATCGAATCAGAATCACTATCTGATTCGATTTAACGATGTCCGTCCGTCCGTCCGTCCGTCCGTCTGTGTGTCCATGTAAAGCTTGTAATCAAACTGCAGGTCGCAAATATGAATATATTTTGATGAAATTTGGTATTTAATCTTTTATCGGCCATGGGATGAACGCTATTGAAATTGGTGAGAATCGGCCCATGTTCAGACCTAGCCCCCATACAAATGACCCCTATGAAATCGACATAAATTGCCATAAGATCCAAATTATCATACAAATCTTAGTCAAATTGGGTTTGTATGTATATATTACATCCACTAATCAGTAGTACCAAAATGATCCCTATTGTACAACTCTTAGTCATAGGCGCCATATAGAGCTGCTTCCCGATCTTCACTTAAATCTATCAAAAAACAAAAATATTGCACTGATTCTTCTCAAATTTTGTTTGTATATATTTTTACAAAATACAAGAGACTTTACCAAACATGGTCAAGATCGGTTCATTTTTGGACCTAGTCCCCATATAGATATAGCATCCGATATGAACTTTTTCATATCTGCAGCCGAAAAAATTAATAAAAATCCCACTCAAATTTGGTTTTTGCTTATTTTCTATGTCCAGTTATTTGGGCCTGAGAGACAGGGTCTAAACGCATGGTATAGGGTATCGTATAGTCGGTCTAGACCGACTATAATTTTCTTACTTGTTTTTTTTTTTTTTTTTTTTTTTGAAGACACAAAAAGTTTACAATTAATTATTTTGATTGGAATTTAGACATGTTAAAAATATTTTTGCTCCCCTTCATTTGCTAATTAAAAAAATTTAATTAATTAAACTTCTTTTTGATAAATGTATTATTAATTTATTATTAATGTCAATCACATTAAACTGGTGTTTGTAATAATTTCTTAAATTTTCTGTTATTTCATCTTTTTTCTTACATTCATTTCAGTTTTAATTTCAGCCCAACCATAAAATATTGATCATCCTTATAAATTAGCAACTAAATGCATAAATTTATCGCGTCTCATCCAAAATTTAGAGAGACACCAACAATCTAACCGACAACAACAACAAAAAAATGCATTGTCATAATTTATTATTTACAAACAAATATGCAAAAAGCATTATAAGACAAAAAAATAATAAAGAATGCATTAAATGACAGACAAACAAAAAGTGTCTTCTTAAAGTTGTTGCAGGAATATTGACATCATAACAACAACAAGTACATATTACATGTATACGAGATTTTTTCAAAATAATTTTGTTTTTTTTTTTTGTGGCAACTACATTAGGACGGTATTTGTTTTTAATCGAAGTGTTAAACTATTCAAAATAAAGAACTAAAATTTTTAAAATTTTTTAATTAATTTTTTATTATGAAAGGTATTAACAGAAAAATGTTAATACATTTTACTTTATGCTTATTCGACATCTTTTGTCACTTTCTGTTAACTTAAAATTTTTCTTTAATCTCTTAGAAAATTTAAAATTCTTTAAGGATTAAAAATATATAAAGGGTGATTTTTTAAGATTTATAGGAAAGTTTTCCAAAAAAAAAAAAACACATAAAATTCAGAAAAATACATGAAATTTTTATTTGAATCGATAGTACGATCTATATAATTTAATGTTTGAAGATTATTGCATGCAAATGTTGACCGTGACTGCGCCTCAAACGGTCCATCCGCTTAGACCAATTTTGGCATACTCTTTCCAACATTTCGGCCGGTATCTCACGAATAAATGCTTCAATGTTGTCTTCCAATGCGTCAATTGAAGCGGGATTGTCTGTATAGACATGAGCTTTAACATAGCCCCACAAAAAATAGTCTAAAGGCGTTAAAACGCACGATCTAGGAGGCCAATTGACTGGTCCCGAACGTGAAATAAAATGTTCACCGAACTCGCCTCTCAATAAGTCCATTGTTGCGCGTGCTGTGTGGCATGTGGCACCGTCTTGTTGAATCCACATGTCATGCAAGTCAAGCTCTTGCATTTTGGGCAAAAAAAGTTGGATATCATCTCTCGGTAACGGTCACCATTCACAGTTACGTTACGATTCGCATAATCTTTGAAGAAGTACGGTCCAATGATGCCACCAGCCCATAAACCGCACCAAACTTTGACTTTTTCTGGATGCATTGGTAGCTCTTCCAATGCTTCTGGCTGATATTCACTCCAAAATCGACAATTCTGCTTATTTACGTACCCATTAAGCCAAAAATGAGCTTCGTCGCTGATTTTTCGGTAAAAAAAAGTGGATCTTCGGCCAACTTTCCAAGAGCCCATTAACCAAAAATTCTACGTTGCGGTAGGTCGTTCGGCTTCAATCTTGCACCAGCTGTATTTTGAAAGGCTTCACACCTAAATCCTTCCGCAAAATTTTTCACGTTGTTGAGTAACAGAGGCCCAATCGCTGCGAACGGCGAGGAATCGATAACTGATGGTCATCATTAACACTGGCCGATACAGCTGCGATGTTTTCTTCAGTTCGCACTCTACGTAAGCGTTTTGGTGGTTTAATGTCCAACAATGTAAATTTGGTACGAAATTTAGTCACAATAGCCCGAATAGCCGCTTCAGTGGGTCGATTAAACTGACCATAAAATGGAAGAAGCGCGCGATGAACTTTCTTAACAGAGCCCGCATTTTGATAATAAAATTCAATAACTTGCAAGCGTTGTTCATTTGTAAGACGATTGATGGTTAAATTATAGACCAAACTGGAGATGTTGGACAATGAAACAAAACACTAAACGTGCGTCAGCTGTTTAAACCAGTGTTGCCAAAAAGATAATAGCTAAAAAATCACCCTTTACATATGTATATATTTTATTCTTAGGTATTTTTTTATTTATATTTTTATAGAGACTAAAACAAGCAGTGAAAAAAACTATGTGAGTCCGATTACATCAATTAAAATCAAACAGAAAGCGTCATCTATGTATCGCTTATAGTAAACAACTGCACCTAATTAAAAAATTATTTATTATTATCTATTATTTCAAGTTGTTGTTGTAGTTGGGGTTGTTGAATTATCTGAAATTGTTTTTACATTACTAATAGCGTTTTACTTGTGGGGTTGTTGAATTATATGTTATACGCTTATATTGTGAAAGTTTTAACTTTGTTATAGCTGAGGTTGTTGAATTAGCTGAAATAATTTTAATCATACAGCCCAATTCTCAATAACAATTCCCTGGAAATTTTTTCCCAATTCCCTGTTCCCCTATTTTTAATAAAATCTCCCCGGGAATTTTTTCTCTTTTCCCTTTACCCTTATTCTAAAAGAACTTCGAAAATGGGAATTTCATCCCCGGGAAAAAAGTAGCTATTCTGAATGTCAATAAAAGGGAGAATAATTTGGGAATAATTCCGCCAAAAAAGTGAGAGGCAGTGCTGCGAAAAATGTAAGTATTTAATATTTTTATGTTGCTTTCAGGTCAAAAGCAACAAAAAAAAAAAAAAACAAATTTATGTTCTTTTGAACACAATGCAAGCCAACCCTGATGTTGCATGCGGGATCTTCAAAGGAAGCAAGGAGGAGCTAAGCCGGGTATGGCGCAATTTGGAGTGCAAATTAAACTCAGCAGGCAATTCAAGTGGGTTGCCGGCATCAAGTAGCTTTCTTCTTGCCATGCTTTGCTCCGTCTTGTCCTGCTGCTGCTATTCTGCTTCAGTTACCATCAGAAACGCTACACTGAGCATTTTTTGTATTTATTTTAATTTATTAAAGATTTTAAAAAAGTTTTACTATTAATTTCCGCAAAAATTTTTAAATTTGTAAACAAAACAAAACAACTGAAGCGAAACAGCTGTCTTCGAATAATCGAAATTCTCTCTCCCATGTTATTCTTCTCCCCGCCTGTTTAGAATAGGAATTATTCTCGGGAAAAATGAATTCCCCGGGAACTCATTTCTCTGGGAATATTTAGAATGGGCTGATAATCTTTGAACCAATACACCCATTCTTCACACCGTATTTGTCTTACTTCTCACTTCTTACTTCTTACTACTTACTTCTTACTTCTTACTTCTTACTTCTAACCTCTTACTTCTTACTTCTTCCTACTTCTTACTTCTTACTTCTTACTTCTTACTTCTTACTTCTTACTTCTTACTTCTTACTTCTTACTTCTTACTTCTTACTTCTTACTTCTTACTTCTTACTTCTTACTTCTTACTTCTTACTTCTTACTTCTTACTTCTTACCTCTTACTACTTACTACTTACTTCTTACCTCTTACTTCTAACTTCTTACTTCTTACTTCTTACTTCTTACTTCTTACTTCTTACTTCTTACTTCTTACTTCTTACTTCTTACTTCTTACTTCTTACTTCTTACTACTTACTTCTTACTTCTTACTTCTTACTTCTTACTTCTTTCTTCTTTCTTCTTACTTCTTAATTCTTACTTCTCACTTTTCACTTCTTACTTCTTACTTCTTACTTCTTACTTCTTACTTCTTACTTCTTACTTCTTACTTCTTACTTCTTACTTCTTACTTCTTACTTCTTACTTCTTACTTCTTACTTCTTACTTCTTACTTCTTACTTCTTACTTCTTACTTCTTACTTCTTACTTCTTACTTCTTACTTCTTACTTCTTACTTCTTACTTCTTACTTCTTACTTCTTACTTCTTACTTCTTACTTCTTACTTCTTACTTCTTACTTCTTACTTCTTACTTCTTACTTCTTACCTCTTACTACTTACTACTTACTTCTTACCTCTTACTTCTAACTTCTTACTTCTTACTTCTTACTTCTTACTTCTTACTTCTTACTTCTTACTACTTACTTCTTACTTCTTACTTCTTACTTCTTACTTCTTACTTCTTTCTTCTTTCTTCTTACTTCTTAATTCTTACTTCTCACTTTTCACTTCTTACTTCTTACTTCTTACTTCTTACTTCTTACTTCTTACTTCTTACTTCTTACTTCTTACTTCTTACTTCTTACTTCTTACTTCTTACTTCTTACTTCTTACTTCTTACTTCTTACTTCTTACTTCTTACTACTTACTTCTTACTTCTTACTTCTTACTTCTTACTTCTTACTTCTTACTTCTTACTTCTTACTTCTTACTTCTTACTTCTTACTTCTTACTTCTTACTTCTTACTTCTTACTTCTTACTTCTTACTTCTTACTTCTTACTTCTTACTTCTTACTTCTTACTTCTTACTTCTTACTTCTTACTTCTTACTTCTTACTTCTTACTTCTTACTTCTTACTTCTTACTTCTTACTTCTTACTTCTTACCTCTTACTACTTACTTCTTACCTCTTACTTCTAACTTCTTACTTCTTACTTCTTACTTCTTACTTCTTACTTCTTACTTCTTACTTCTTACTACTTACTTCTTACTTCTTACTTCTTACTTCTTACTTCTTTCTTCTTTCTTCTTACTTCTTAATTCTTACTTCTCACTTTTCACTTCTTACTTCTTACTTCTTACTTCTTACTTCTTACTTCTTACTTCTTACTTCTTACTTCTTACTTCTTACTTCTTACTTCTTACTTCTTACTTCTTACTTCTTACTTCTTACTTCTTACTTCTTACTTCTTACTTCTTACTTCTTACTTCTTACTTCTTACTTCTTACTACTTACTTCTTACTTCTTACTTCTTACTTCTTACTTCTTTCTTCTTTCTTCTTACTTCTTAATTCTTACTTCTCACTTTTCACTTCTTACTTCTTACTTCTTACTTCTTACTTCTTACTTCTTACTTCTTACTTCTTACTTCTTACTTCTTACTTCTTACTTCTTACTTCTTACTTCTTACTTCTTACTTCTTACTTCTTACTTCTTACTTCTTACTTCTTACTTCTTACTTCTTACTTCTTACTTCTTACTTCTTACTTCTTACTTCTTACTTCTTACTTCTTACTTCTTACTTCTTACCTCTTACTACTTACTTCTTACCTCTTACTTCTAACTTCTTACTTCTTACTTCTTACTTCTTACTTCTTACTTCTTACTTCTTACTTCTTACTACTTACTTCTTACTTCTTACTTCTTACTTCTTACTTCTTTCTTCTTTCTTCTTACTTCTTAATTCTTACTTCTCACTTTTCACTTCTTACTTCTTACTTCTTACTTCTTACTTCTTACTTCTTACTTCTTACTTCTTACTTCTTACTTCTTACTTCTTACTTCTTACTTCTTACTTCTTACTTCTTACTTCTTACTTCTTACTTCTTACTTCTTACTTCTTACTTCTTACTTCTTACTACTTACTTCTTACTACTTACTTCTTACTTCTTACTTCTTACTTCTTACTTCTTTCTTCTTTCTTCTTACTTCTTAATTCTTACTTCTCACTTTTCACTTCTTACTTCTTACTTCTTACTTCTTACTTCTTACTTCTTACTTCTTACTTCTTACTTCTTACTTCTTACTTCTTACTTCTTACTTCTTACTTCTTACTTCTTACTTCTTACTTCTTACTTCTTACTTCTTACTTCTTACTTCTTACTTCTTACTTCTTACTTCTTACTTCTTACTTCTTACTTCTTACTTCTTACTTCTTACTTCTTACCTCTTACTACTTACTTCTTACCTCTTACTTCTAACTTCTTACTTCTTACTTCTTACTTCTTACTTCTTACTTCTTACTTCTTACTTCTTACTACTTACTTCTTACTTCTTACTTCTTACTTCTTACTTCTTTCTTCTTTCTTCTTACTTCTTAATTCTTACTTCTCACTTTTCACTTCTTACTTCTTACTTCTTACTTCTTACTTCTTACTTCTTACTTCTTACTTCTTACTTCTTACTTCTTACTTCTTACTTCTTACTTCTTACTTCTTACTTCTTACTTCTCACTTTTCACTTCTTACTTCTTACTTCTTACTTCTTACTTCTTACTTCTTACTTCTTACTTCTTACTTCTTACTTCTTACTTCTTACTTCTTACTTCTTACTTCTTACTTCTTACTTCTTACTTCTTACTTCTTACTTCTTACTTCTTACTTCTTACTACTTACTTCTTACTTCTTACTTCTTACTTCTTACTTCTTACTTCTTACTTCTTACTTCTTACTTCTTACTTCTTACTTCTTACTTCTTACTTCTTACTTCTTACTTCTTACTTCTTACTACTTACTTCTTACTTCTTACTTCTTACTTCTTACTTCTTACTTCTTTCTTCTTTCTTCTTACTTCTTAATTCTTACTTCTCACTTTTCACTTCTTACTTCTTACTTCTTACTTCTTACTTCTTACTTCTTACTTCTTACTTCTTACTTCTTACTTCTTACTTCTTACTTCTTACTTCTTACTTCTTACTTCTTACTTCTTACTTCTTACTTCTTACTTCTTACTTCTTACTACTTACTTCTTACTTCTTACTTCTTACTTCTTACTTCTTACTTCTTACTTCTTACTTCTTACTTCTTACTTCTTACTTCTTACTTCTTACTTCTTACTTCTTACTTCTTACTTCTTACTTCTTACTTCTTACTTCTTACTTCTTACTTCTTACTTCTTACTTCTTACTTCTTACTTCTTACTTCTTACTTCTTACTTCTTACTTCTTACTTCTTACTTCTTACTTCTTACTTCTTACTTCTTACTTCTTACCTCTTACTACTTACTTCTTACCTCTTACTTCTAACTTCTTACTTCTTACTTCTTACTTCTTACTTCTTACTTCTTACTTCTTACTTCTTACTACTTACTTCTTACTTCTTACTTCTTACTTCTTACTTCTTTCTTCTTTCTTCTTACTTCTTAATTCTTACTTCTCACTTTTCACTTCTTACTTCTTACTTCTTACTTCTTACTTCTTACTTCTTACTTCTTACTTCTTACTTCTTACTTCTTACTTCTTACTTCTTACTTCTTACTTCTTACTTCTTACTTCTTACTTCTTACTTCTTACTTCTTACTTCTTACTTCTTACTTCTTACTTCTTACTTCTTACTTCTTACTTCTTACTTCTTACTTCTTACTTCTTACTTCTTACTTCTTACTTCTTACTTCTTACTTCTTACTTCTTACTTCTTACTTCTTACTTCTTACTTCTTACTTCTTACTTCTTACTTCTTACTTCTTACTTCTTACTTCTTACTTCTTACTTCTTACTTCTTACTTCTTACTTCTTACTTCTTACTTCTTACTTCTTACTTCTTACTTCTTACTTCTTACTTCTTACTTCTTACTTCTTACCTCTTACTACTTACTACTTACTTCTTACCTCTTATCTCTAACTTCTTACTTCTTACTTCTTACTTCTTACTTCTTACTTCTTACTTCTTACTTCTTACTTCTTACTACTTACTTCTTACTTCTTACTTCTTACTTCTTACTTCTTACTTCTTACTTCTTTCTTCTTTCTTCTTACTTCTTAATTCTTACTTCTCACTTTTCACTTCTTACTTCTTACTTCTTACTTCTTACTTCTTACTTCTTACTTCTTACTTCTTACTTCTTACTTCTTACTTCTTACTTCTTACTTCTTACTTCTTACTTCTTACTTCTTACTTCTTACTTCTTACTTCTTACTTCTTACTTCTTACTTCTTACTTCTTACTTCTTACTTCTTACTTCTTACTTCTTACTTCTTACTTCTTACTTCTTACTTCTTACTTCTTACTTCTTACTTCTTACTTCTTACTTCTTACTTCTTACTTCTTACTTCTTACTTCTTACTTCTTACTTCTTACTTCTTACTTCTTACTTCTTACTTCTTACTTCTTACTTCTTACTTCTTACTTCTTACTTCTTACTTCTTACTTCTTACTTCTTACTTCTTACTTCTTACTTCTTACTTCTTACTTCTTACTTCTTACTTCTTACTTCTTACTTCTTACTTCTTACTTCTTACTTCTTACTTCTTACTTCTTACTTCTTACTTCTTACTTCTTACTTCTTACTTCTTACTTCTTACTTCTTACTTCTTACTTCTTACTTCTTACTTCTTACTTCTTACTTCTTACTTCTTACTTCTTACTTCTTACTTCTTACTTCTTACTTCTTACTTCTTACTTCTTACTTCTTACTTCTTACTTCTTACTTCTTACTTCTTACTTCTTACTTCTTACTTCTTACTTCTTACTTCTTACTTCTTACTTCTTACTTCTTACTTCTTACTTCTTACTTCTTACTTCTTACTTCTTACTTCTTACTTCTTACTTCTTACTTCTTACTTCTTACTTCTTACTTCTTACTTCTTACTTCTTACTTCTTACTTCTTACTTCTTACTTCTTACTTCTTACTTCTTACTTCTTACTTCTTACCTCTTACTACTTACTACTTACTTCTTACCTCTTATCTCTAACTTCTTACTTCTTACTTCTTACTTCTTACTTCTTACTTCTTACTTCTTACTTCTTACTTCTTACTACTTACTTCTTACTTCTTACTTCTTACTTCTTACTTCTTACTTCTTTCTTCTTTCTTCTTACTTCTTAATTCTTACTTCTCACTTTTCACTTCTTACTTCTTACTTCTTACTTCTTACTTCTTACTTCTTACTTCTTACTTCTTACTTCTTACTTCTTACTTCTTACTTCTTACTTCTTACTTCTTACTTCTTACTTCTTACTTCTTACTTCTTACTTCTTACTTCTTACTTCTTACTTCTTACTTCTTACTTCTTACTTCTTACTTCTTACTTCTTACTTCTTACTTCTTACTTCTTACTTCTTACTTCTTACTTCTTACTTCTTACTTCTTACTTCTTACTTCTTACTTCTTACTTCTTACTTCTTACTTCTTACTTCTTACTTCTTACTTCTTACTTCTTACTTCTTACTTCTTACTTCTTACTTCTTACTTCTTACTTCTTACTTCTTACTTCTTACTTCTTACTTCTTACTTCTTACTTCTTACTTCTTACTTCTTACTTCTTACTTCTTACTTCTTACTTCTTACTTCTTACTTCTTACTTCTTACTTCTTACTTCTTACTTCTTACTTCTTACTTCTTACTTCTTACTTCTTACTTCTTACTTCTTACTTCTTACTTCTTACTTCTTACTTCTTACTTCTTACTTCTTACTTCTTACTTCTTACTTCTTACTTCTTACTTCTTACTTCTTACTTCTTACTTCTTACTTCTTACTTCTTACTTCTTACTTCTTACTTCTTACTTCTTACTTCTTACTTCTTACTTCTTACTTCTTACTTCTTACGTATATGAAAAGCCCTGTGTTGAATTGAAAAATAATTTTGGACATAAACCAATAACGACAATAACGCAATCAAATTTCATTATAATAATTGCATATCACATGCTCTGTGTTGAATTTTGAATTGCCTAAAATTAGCATACCTTTCGGTGGCATACAAGGTGGGTCAAATACCTTAAGGCTCTTATTTCCGTGTGTTCAACAAATATTTATAATGAAATAAATTTAATGAATTAAATAGATTAAAAAAAAGCGATAAATTGAATGAAAAAATAAAATTTTCTAGAATTTGCACTCGAATTTCGAGGGGTGGGCATAAAATCTTAAAATATTAAAAAAAAACTAACTCATAAAAACCAAGTTTTTATTATACGAGAGAATTGGTTTTGCTGTACAGAAATGGGAAAATGCATGCTAAATTGTGGGAAAATGCCTGTTAAATCTATAGGAAATGCATGGTAAATGCATGTCATGTTCATGTTTTTGGTTTTTCGAAAGATTTTTTTTATTTGCAGCTTTGAAAATCATTTCTCTTAATTCAGCATGCAATTTCCTTACATTTAGCATGGAATTTCCCTACATTTAGCATGCAAATTTTTCTCATTTTTAACAGAAAAATTCCCATTTTTAGCATGCATTTTCCCATAAATTTTACCAAATTTAGCAAAAATTTTGCCATTTTTACCATTTGGCATGCATTTCCTATAGACTTAGCAGGCATTTTCCCATAATTTAGCATGCATTTTCCCATTATAGTACCTTTCTTTGTAAATTAAGTTTATTCCATCGTTTCAGTCTTACTCAACAATTGTAAATTCTACAGTAAAAAATTTTTTTTTTTCAATATTGTTTTTACAATATTTTTTTTCGTCGCCGCCACCGGTCTGCCTGCAAAGTTTCAACTCGATTGGATCACGGGAAATGGGTTAAAAATCTATCCAAATTTTTTTCTACAGACAAGCAGACTCTACGAGTTAAAATAAAGGGAGTAAAAAACAATTATTTACTCAATTTTTCAAAAAGTTAAATAAGAAATAAGCTTTTTTAAAAAAGTTAAATAAGAAATCGAAGAGTGCGAAAACTGTCTTATAAATAAAAAACTAAGTAAATGGAAAAATTGAGACAAAACTGATTTATTGAAGTAAATTATTGCAATGAATATTCGGTTTTTGAAAAGTTCCACTTCCATACTCAAAAGGTGAACTCGAAACAGTGTTCAGTGCAATGTAGTTTTGAAAATTCTTTTATACATAATTACTTTAACCCTTTAATACATATTAAATATGGACTAACAATGTAAAATTAATGTTGTGCTAATTAAAAAATTTCATCAAATGTTTTTACTAAAATTATTTCACTGCAAAAAATAAATAAAAATCTTAAATAAAAACATTATGAAGAAAATGATACGTTTTTATTTGAAAATAAACAGTAGTTAGTAAAATGTTTCACGTGTTTTATAATTTATTGAATTGACATCAAATATTAGAGCTTTTTGCTTCATTCTAAGGTTTTTTAGGGCTTAGGGCTTTTAAGGTATTGTTTTGCGCATTTTGTTTGAAAAAAGTTGGCATCTCTAACCTTCTTAAAAAACATATCACTTAGGTTTAAAATTTATAATGTTTTTATCATTACTTTTATAATAAAATGTTAACTTAACAGGAAATGAGAAAAGTTAGAGAATAAGCAGATAAATGTTTTAAGTACTTATCTTATATATTAAAAGAATTTATGAATAGACTTTGCATTCAAGATTTTTTTCAATATTTTCCTTCTCTCAAACGTCTATAACTAGAG
>CAVMKG010000095.1:0-27500 GCA_963682025.1 Cordilura impudica
TAATAATAATAATAATAATAATAATAATAATAATAATAATAATAATAATAATAATAATAATAATAAATAATAATAAATAATAATAATAATAATAATAATAATAATAATAATAATAATAATAATAATAATAATAATAATAATAATAATAATAATAATAATAATAATAATAATAATAATAATAATAATAATAATAATAATAATAATAATAATAATAATAATAATAATAATAATAATAATAATAATAATAATAATAATAATAATAATAATAATAATAATAATAATAATAATAATAATAATAATAATAATAATAATAATAATAATAATAATAATAATAATAATAATAATAATAATAATAATAATAATAATAATAATAATAATAATAATAATAATAATAATAATAATAATAATAATAATATAATAATAATAATAATAATAATAATAATAATAATAATAATAATAATAATAATAATAATAATAATAATAATAATAATAATAATAATAATAATAATAATAATAATAATAATAATAATAATAATAATAATAATAATAATAATAATAATAATAATAATAATAATAATAATAATAATAATAATAATAATAATAATAATAATAATATAATAATAATAATAATAATAATAATAATAATAATAATAATAATAATAATAATAATAATAATAATAATAATAATAATAATAATAATAATAATAATAATAATAATAATAATAATAATAATAATAATAATAATAATATAATAATAATAATAATAATAATAATAATAATAATAATAATAATAATAATAATAATAATAATAATAATAATAATAATAATAATAATAATAATAATAATAATAATAATAATAATAATAATAATAATAATAATAATAATAATAATAATAATAATAATAATAATAATAATAATAATAATAATAATAATAATAATAATAATAATAATAATAATAATAATAATAATAATAATAATAATAATAATAATAATAATAATAATAATAATAATAATAATAATATAATAATAATAATAATAATAATAATAATAATAATAATAATAATAATAATAATAATAATAATAATAATAATAATAATAATAATAATAATAATAATAATAATAATAATAATAATAATAATAATAATAATAATAATAATAATAATAATAATAATAATAATAATAATAATAATAATAATAATAATAATAATAATAATAATAATAATAATAATATAATAATAATAATAATAATAATAATAATATAATAATAATAATAATAATAATAATAATAATAATAATAATAATAATAATAATAATAATAATAATAATAATAATAATAATAATAATAATAATAATAATAATAATAATAATAATAATAATAATAATAATAATAATAATAATAATAATAATAATAATAATAATAATAATAATAATAATAATAATAATAATAATAATAATAATAATAATAATAATAATAATAATAATAATAATAATAATAATAATAATAATAATAATATAATAATAATAATAATAATAATAATAATAATAATAATAATAATAATAATAATAATAATAATAATAATAATAATAATAATAATAATAATAATAATAATAATAATAATAATAATAATAATAATAATAATAATAATAATAAATAATAATAATAATAATAATAATAATAATAATAATAATAATAATAATAATAATAATAATAATAATAATAATAATAATAATAATAATAATAATAATAATAATAATAATAATAATAATAATAATAATAATAATAATAATAATAATAATATAATAATAATAATAATAATAATAATAATAATAATAATAATAATAATAATAATAATAATAATAATAATAATAATAATAATAATAATAATAATAATAATAATAATAATAATAATAATAATAATAATAATAATAATAATAATAATAATAATAATAATAATAATAATAATAATAATAATAATAATAATAATAATAATAATAATAATAATAATAATAATAATAATAATAATAATAATAATAATAATAATAATAATAATAATAATAATAATAATAATAATAATAATAATAATAATAATAATAATAATAATAATAATAATAATAATAATCATAATAATAATAATAATAATAATAATAATAATAATAATAATAATAATAATAATAATAATAATAATAATAATAATAATAATAATAATAATAATAATAATAATAATAATAATAATAATAATAATAATAATAATAATAATAATAATAATAATAATAATAATAATAATAATAATAATAATAATAATAATAATAATAATAATAATAATAATAATAATAATAATAATAATAATAATAATAATAATAATAATAATAATAATAATAATAATAATAATAATAATAATAATAATAATAATAATAATAATAATAATAATAATAATAATAATAATAATAATAATAATAATAATAATAATAATAATAATAATAATAATAATAATAATAATAATAATAATAATAATAATAATAATAATAAATATATTAATAATAATAATAATAATAATAATAATATATAATAATAATAATAATAATAATAATATAATAATAATAATAATAATAATAATAATAATAATAATAATAATAATAATAATAATAATAATAATAATAATAAATAATAATAATAATAATAATAATAATAATAATAATAATAATAATAATAATAATAATAATAATAATAATAATAATAAATAATAATAATAATAATAATAATAATAATAATAATAATAATAATAATAATAATAATAATAATAATAATAATAATAATAATAATAATAATAATAATAATAATAATAATAATAATAATAATAATAATAAATAATAATAATAATAATAATAATAATAATAATAATAATAATAATAATAATAATAATAATAATAATAATAATAATAATAATAATAATAATAATAATAATAATAATAATAATAATAATAATAATAATAATAATAATAATAATAATAATAATAATAATAATAATAATAATAATAATAATAATAATAATAATAATAATAATAATAATAATAATAATAATATAATAATAATAATAATAATAATAATAATAATAATAATAATAATAATAATAATAATAATAATAATAATAATAATATAATAATAATAATAATAATAATAATAATAATAATAATAATAATAATAATAATAATAATAATAATAATAATAATATAATAATAATAATAATAATAATAATAATAATAATAATAATAATAATAATAATAATAATAATAAATAATAATAATAATAATAATAATTAATAAATAATAATAATAATAATAATAATAATAATAATAATAATAATAATAATAATAATAATAATAATAATAATAATAATAATAATAATAATAATAATAATAATAATAATAATAATAATAATAATAATAATAATAATAATAATAATAATAATAATAATAATAATAATAATAATAATAATAATAATAATAAATAATAATAATAATAATAATAATAATAATAATAATAATAATAATAATAATAATAATAATAATAATAATAATAATAATAATAATAATAATAATAATAATAATAATAATAATAATAATAATAATAATAATAATAATAATAATAATAATAATAATAATAATAATAATAATAATAATAATAATAATAATAATAATAATAATAATAATAATAATAATAATAATAATAATAATAATAATAATAATAATAATAATAATAATAATAATAAATAATAATAATAATAATAATATAATAATAATAATAATAATAATAATAATAATAATAATAATAATAATAATAATAATAATAATAATAATAATAATAATAATAATAATAATAATAATAATAATAATAATAATAATAATAATAATGATAATAATAATAATAATAACAATAATAATAATAACAATAATAACAAAAATAATAATAATAATAATAATAATAATAATAATAATAATAATAATAATAATAATAATAATAATAATAATAATAATAATAATAATAATAATAATAATAATAATAATAATAATAATAACAATAATAATAATAATAATAATAATAATAATAATAATAATAATAATAATAATAATAATAATAATAATAATAATAATAATAATAATAATAATAATAATAATAATAATAATAATAATAATAATAATAATAATAATAATAATAAATAATAATAATAATAATAATAATAATAATAATAATAATAATAATAATAATAATAATAATAATAATAATAATAATAATAATAATAATAATAATAATAATAATAATAATAATATATAATAATAATAATAATAATAATAATAATAATAATAATAATAATAATAATAATAATAATAATAATAATAATAATAATACTTATTCAAAAATTTTATTATTTGTGTGCAGTAAGGAAATGTTTAAAATTTGTATGAATAAATATTAATTTAATTTTGTTTCATAAAAATCTAGATCAATTTATGCAAAAAATCAAGAAATTCCGGAATTTTTCTTTATGTAAGTAATAAAAATTGGGGTTTCCAAATCTTGAGATTTGGGCATTGGGTAATCTGTACTCGCTATATAGAGGTACAAGGGCATTAAATTCGAAAAAGATACTATGCAGGAGAAGAGAAAAATGTCAAGAAGCAATGCTTACTTTATTGCATTAAAAAATTCCTAGTAGAAGTAGCAAAATTGCATGAGGAAATCTTTTTAGTGGAAAAAGGGACTTTGTTGCATTTCATTCATAGAATTTTGAATTTTTTCTAAGTAGGTTTCATATAAATCTAATATAATGTTTTCTTTACATATGTATAAACGCCCTTTTTATGTTTTCACTTGTAAATATTTCATAACATCGTACATCCGCTGGGTGTATTCGTTTGATTTAAATAATGATTTTTTTAAATTCGAAACAGCTGAATATATATTATTTTAAATTAAATATCAAGTACTCATACTTACTTGTCGTTTACAAGATCACTTAGGGGATTTTCGTCAAATATCAATTTTTGTAAATGTTTTGTTAAGGATAAAGCTTTTGTTGGTATAGTATGGAATAAGTTGCCACTCAGAATTAGCGTTTCCAATTCAGTTGGACTGTGAAATATGGTTTCAGGCAAAAAACTGATTTCTAAATATGATAAGTCCAATGTCTGCAATGATAATTTTAAGCGATTATTCGACATTTGCTATGTATACACAAATATCACTCACTTTCAAAGATGTTAAACTTGCTATCGCCACCACGGTACTTATGTCAATTTCTTGGAATGTGTTTTTTACACAAAATCAACGTTTCCAAATTGGGCAAATGCTCAAAGAGATCATCTTTTAACGTGTGTAGCTCGTTGTAAGCCAAATCAAGTGCTTTCATATGTTCCAGTGGTTCATATTTGTCTGTGGCATATTGGCCCTTGAACACATGCGGAGTGAGGGTTTTTGATGACAACCTGTTATGTGACATGTCGAGAGTAGTTAACTGTGTCAAGTTTTGAAATGCTCCAAGACTTATATTGTTGATGACGTTGAAACTGAGGTACAGAAATTTTACAGGATATGTTGGCAACACAGGTATGTGAGAAATATTATTGTGATTCAATTTGATTATTTCAAACAATATGTCCCCATTTTTTAATATCTCCCATTCCTCTTTAGAGAAAATTGAGTTCATTGACTTGTTGCTGCAATCGATTTGCAGATATTCAATATCACATGTACATTTTTTGCACAAAGTGCTATTTTTTATATCTGTTTTCGACTGGAAGGGAAGTAAATGTTTATTAATACGGTTTAATACTGATTACAACGCAGGCAAAATATTTCATATCATGAAGTGTTAACTAATAATATTATTGAGCTTTTGTTTTACTAATATATTAATCTACATACAATAATATGAAATTTTTTTACGTAGAAAATCTCTTCCGAAACGATTAGAAAAATATATATTTTTCAATAGCAGTAGCACACGAAAACGCAACCTTCTGAAATAGCAAATGTTAATAGCAGTCGCTATAGATTAATTTGAAATAAATTTAAAAAACCAGTAAACAAAAACAAAGTTATTTTAATTGGCTAACCGGTGAAAACACGTTTTGAATGGGGTTTCAGAAAGGAAACATAAAACTTCAAATGTTTCGTTCTATTACTTATCGGGTTACTTTTGGTAAAATGAGAGGAAACAAAAAACTCTCTATCTCTCTCTCAAGTAGACAAAAATGCACAAAAGTGAACGCGAAAAATAATATCCTAAGTCTAAAAATGAACCTAAACTATTAAAAGCAACATAAAAGTGAAATAATTTTCAGAATATGGGAAAAACTATTTTTTTTTAAATAAACTTTAAATTTTTTTTATAGTTATCCGCTTATTTTGTTTCAAAACTTATGGCATTTTTTTTTCGTAAGGAAACCTTTATTTTCAAATTTTGCTATTTGTAAACAACAACATGCATATCACCTTTTCCGTTTTAAGTAAACGATTATGGCGTCAACATCTTTTTGATTAAGCGTAATGCCTTCTTTGCAGCTTTAGCATGGCTAACGGGTACGTCCCGAACAACTGAAAGGAACATCATAAACCGGCTTAGGGATACCTAATCCATTGAAAGAAAACGTCAATCTGGGTGAATTGCTAGATACCTTAATAAAAAATTAGCATTGAAAGTAAAGAATGCAGAGGTGTTTAAAGTAAACATGCCGGTTCGAGATTTAGCGAAAAAATTCAGTGTCTCACATGTATGTAGTCTGTGGTGTTATCCACAAAACTTCGGAATGCATGAAACCTAAAAACGACCCAAAAACTAAAAAATAAATAAAAAAGTTCCTAAAACTGCTTACCGGTGCTTTCAATCAAATGAATTCCCATATATGTATTTCCAACAATAATAATATATACACTGATCAAACAAATAACAACCCCGTCAATTATACTGTCGCTCCCAATCCTATTCATCACATGTCGTATGCTCAAGCCGCACAATCCAGTAGTATTCTTCGTGAAGGAATGGGTTCACTCCATAAAACTCCGAAATTCAGCATCCAATAGAAAATCCACAGAAATCGCGCTTTGGAAATCTAAATAGATTTTCTGATACAAACTATGAATAACTTCATGTCAAATATGCAAGCCGTGTTGCAGGAACTGTTAAGAAATCAAGTTATGCTACTCCAAGCATTTGGCTGAAATCGATGAACCAAATAAGAATATGCTATTGGAATGCCAACGGCTTAAGACAACATAAGATAGAAGTTGAAAGTTTTCTAAAACATCAGTCTATTGACATATTGCTGGTTTCCGAAACGTATTTTACGATAAAAAACTGTTTTCGAATTAAAGGTTTCTGTACATACGACACCAAACATCCAAGTGGTAAAGCAATAATTACATTAGCCAACAAGGTTTTGGACTGGAGCAATCAAATATCTTTCCTAGGGTAATTGGGTGGGCTGAATTCGAATCTGTAATTGGTCGTTGCCTATCACGTCAGGTTTTCGAGATACGAAAAAAATGTTTTTATTCGTTTTTTACATAAAAAATCATTAGTTTATTTAAAAATCAATGGATTTTCAAATGTGAATGGCGTTATTTTAATGTCGTTCGTATTTTGTCGGTTCGGTTTCACATATTAGAGTCCAGCAATAGTCTCCCAGCATGCTTTTGTTCCAAAATCCTTGATAATTTCTGTCAATTTTCATTAAATCTTGGTGAGCATGCCCCCTTGTTCGTCGCCCACCGCACCTAGGTTTTGTGGAAAAAAATCTAAATGCGAATGAAGAAAATGCATTTTGAGCGACATTCGTTCAACTAATTCGCGATATTTTTTCAATAATTCAGCAACAATTTGTCTGTAGTTTTCACTCTTATTGTTTCCAAGAAAACTGTCCACGATGCTCTTGAAAGGTTTCCAAGCCTTCTTTGATTTTAGCGTATGAAATTTTAGGAAAAACCAAATATTTAAATGCTGCACCATCTTTGTCCAGAGCCTTGCCGAAGTTCTTAAAAAGGCCCAATTTTATGTGCAGCGGCGGAAGAAGAACATCATTTGGATCAATTAATGATTTATTTGAAATGTTTTTTTTTCTTGGTGAATACTCAGTTCTTTTGGGCCACTCTGTTCTGACGTAATGATGACATGTAGCGCAACTATCCCATAGACAAAGGAAACAACAATATTTTGTGAAACCTCCTTGCATACCAGTCAATAAACCAATGACCTGAAACAGACTAATTTACAGTTATTTATGATGGCTTATACTATATATACAAAGAAATTTAAGTCACACACCTTATGTACCCACAGATCTTCCATTTATGATCGTTGTATTTGAGTAATGTCAAAATTTCAGTCATTGATTCGTAATTTTCCTTTGTATTAATGGCATGAGCAATTTGTATGGATGGTTTGCGATTCCCATTATGCAAAAGAGGAGCCCTTAGACAGTACTTAGAGCCATCAATAAATATTCTCCATTCAGTTTTGTCATATGTCTGGTTCTTTTTTCTGAAATAAACCATCAACATCAGTACAGTACAGAATAGAGTGTTTCTTTTCAAAATATGCAAAATATGCTTCTATCTCTATAGATTGTTACTTTTGTCCCAACTGCAAGATGTTTCCACTGCTGCATGCGTGAAGCTAGTAATTTTGCGTCTTGCTTCGTTAAATGTAAATCCCGAATTAGATCATTCAGCTCAGTTTGAGTCACTAAATGTCGTTCATCATCAGCCTCACACAAACTACCACTGTTGGTGAAAGATGTTTCGGACTCACTGCTCGCAGCACTGGGAATGACTGGCTATGGATCATTTAGTGGAAGTTGAACTGGTTTGGAATCCGATGGGACATTCGTGTAAGTAATATTTTTTCGATTTTTCATATTGAATCCAGCAAATTTTGTTAAACAGAAATAAAAATCGGTTTGGTGGTTACTTGACTCTCTCCAAAGTACTGGAATTGAAAAATTGGAATAGATCTTCTTACCATTTGACCACTTGTATAAAACAGTTCTGCCGGTATTGCAAAACATTGTTGGTGTCCACGGTTTGTCCAAGTTTCTGACAGCAAAACCAAAATCATGTAAATATGCATATTTTAATGATTCTGATACTGTATATCCTTTTTTCCAACCAAATATTCACCACACACAAAGCAAAAATAGCTCGATCTACCTGACATACTTAAACGCTACTATTATGAAGATTTAGAATGAATGTGCGCTTCAGTCAAATTAATAATTGTGAAATTGTAGATTCGAATTTAGCGCACCCTGATTAGTTAAAAAACATGCTTCGTTTCTGTAGTAAATTTTTTTTAATATGTAGACCAGTGTTATTGACAATAGAATTAGTTATTACCCAATGCTGGAATATAAAACAGACCACATTTAAATCTCATCAATATACTTCTCAGCAACAAACACCACCACATCTTCCTTATATTGTCCCCAAGACATAAAATAAGATATGCTCAATTCATTACTGTGAATGGATTTTTCGACACATAGCCTGCAAATTAGAATAAAATAATCCCGGTTTTTTTTCGAAAATTAACAAATTTACATTGCAACAAACAGAGTCACAGTCGTGTATTCAACAATTCAACCAAAATTCAAACAATTGCAAGATTTCGAAATCCCAAGCAACGCAATTTCGTTTTCGGCTCTATAACCAGAGGATACAAATTGAAATAAGGAATTTTCTAGAACATTGCTGCCGGGCAAGTAACAATTTCTTGGAACCTAAACCCTAAATCATTTCAACTATAGATCCAGTCAACTTTATGTCAAATTCATAGTAAATAAAATTCCCAATATTCATATTTGAAACAAGACAATCCAATTGGAAACCTCAACAAAGTTCTATACATATTTAGGACAAGCAGTTGTCGTCAATCTGCAAACTAAGTTTAGGAGTTCTTATTGGACAAAACAGCTTTAACTGGTGATTTCCAATTGAGGCTGCATACTTTTAGGCGCAATGTCTTAAGATTTTTTAAGTTCAGCTGGTATGTACATAAGTGTATACAAACAATTATTAGGCGTGTTCGTTTACATTCTACAATTGACTGTTTTCTCAAAACAATGACAACAGTAATGAAGTAAGGAAACAAATTATTATGTTATTTTATTTTGCCTACAAAACAACTGGAAATAAATATAAAAACGTGCATAAAAATTATTTGTACATTAATTGGATAAAAAAAATTAAAACTTGCATTAAAATTAATTTATATACAAATGCCCCTACGTTTTACTACATTCTAGGAAGCAAATACATTTCATAAAAAATTTGTACAAAAATTTAAAATGAATTAAAACAAGTAAGAGTGTTAAATTCGGCTTTGCCGAATCTTTGATACCCTCCACCTCGGTTTGAGTATTGATAATAAATGTAAACAAAATATTGGAAAAATATGCATGCGTTTCCGGTTATATGACATAACTTCTCGTTTAAGTTAGTTTTTGCAAATTAAATAGCTCGCCCTAACTTCCATCGCAAAGGTAATGGTTGTGTAGGGTGGCTGTATGCATTAAATCGTGCTAATTGGAGATGGCTGTATAGTTTCTTTCAACTGGCGAAATATTTTTTCATTGCGGCCATATAGGTCGGATGGAGTAACAAAATAATAACCAAAAAAAAGCTCTCAACTTTTTTATTAAAATATTGCTATATTTGGAAAACATAGAGGATAAATTTATAATAATAAATAATCAAATTAGGGATGCCAACCGCATACAACCAAATGTCCCAAATATTTTAAATGAAATAATTTGTTATCTTTATTTTCTGAAAAACTTCAAATATTCATCCAAAAAAAATTGTGAAAATTTATATATAAATAACATTCTCATCAAATTGCGTTTATTTATGTAACAATTTTTATATTCGCAATTCTTAAATTCCATTTGAGGTTTTCTAAAATTCATTGAATTTAAATTAATGTTTTCTGTAGTCCGATTCTGTAAATTTCAACGATCCGACAATCGCAAAATATATCGACAGCTATTGTTGTTTGCACTAAGGATTAAGTGAGTCACTAAGTACATACATCTTAACGACAGTCGACAAATCTATTTTCTATTTATTTAAATTGTAAACGAGTGGCATCTCTGTCAAAATAAGCGAAAAACACAAAGAAGAATAGACAAAAACAAATTACTTCGTGTTTGACAGAATGATTTTATGTTTATGTTTAATATCTCTATTTTTTTACTAATACTTCTGTTTATTTATTTGAAAATGAAATAATGAATTGAATATGCTATTTAATTTTTTTATTTATATAAAAAAGTTTTTTAATAGAAGCAAAATATTTTCACTATTTTATGATTTTTATTTATGTATGACGACATTTCAACCTAAAAATTTAAGTTTTTATCGATTGAATAAACAACACAAAAATGGTTGTCGTTTGGCTGATTTTAACAATAGTGAATATCGTTTAAAAATTTTACAGATAATTTTGCTTTTCTTTTTTTTTAACGATTCGACTATCGTTAAAAGAAATTACTGAAAAGCTATTAATTTCTCCTGAATGCCAATATTTTTTTTATATGTAACATTTTTTAATTGTAAACATATTTGGTGTTTTTTTTTTTTTTTGAATTTGATGCAATTGATGTCTTCTAAATTTAAAATTATTATTTCCGACGTTTTGATATGATTTTCTGAAATTCAATTAATATTTTCTAATTTATAATTGGAAATTTTAATTCCAGTTTTTAGAATTGATATTTTCTAAAATTTGGATGGAAAATTTAAAAAGTGCAATTTTGTATTTATGTGAATAATAATGCTTTAGTAATTATAAACAATTTTTAAAAATTACATTAGATTAGAACTGTTTTGAAAGCAAAAAACTCATTGATGAACTCTGTAACTCTATTTTGTATAGACAACAAAAAGTTAATATGCCAAACTTATGTTCATATTTGTAAAAGAATAATGAAAAAACGTATGAAATATAAGACCAGCCCGTGTATACCCTTAACATTGTTCTGTATGATATCTGGTTGAAAATATTAACATTCATGTTAAAATAGAAATAACTATTGCAAAGCTAATTAGAACAAACAAAAATTGTGGCGCCATCTACTGTGGCATAGTCACGCTGAGCAAAATGAAGTGACACTCTGTTAATGCAAAAGAAATGTATTTTCCCCACAACAAAATATTGCAGAATTTTATGTAAAATAATATACCGATTTATTTCTAACATGCAGTTGTTATGGATATACATATATACATATAATATATGTATATTATTTGTATTATTTTATATGTGTATGTATGTATATGTAAATATTACACACAAAAAATACAACACCAAACGTTATTTTTGTCTTTTTCTCTTTGAATAAATTTATACATAAAATTTTTTTTTTCCTAAATTTACATTGTTTTTTTTTTATACCCTCCACACGTCAGTGGCAGAGTCGATATAGCGATGTCCGTCTGTCCGTCTGCCTGTTGAAATCACGCTCATTCACAAAAAAAGCCATCTAACTGAATAAGGCTACAATAATGTCATTTACCATAATTCCCAGCAGGTTCATGTTGAAAATGGGCTAAATCGGGCATCATCGTGATAAGAAACGAGCAAAAATATGTAGATACCTCTAAAAAAACATAAAACCCAGTGTGTTTGTTGTAACAGTTTAGTGGTTGAACATAATAATTGTACAACAACATAAAAAAATGCCACAAAAAAATTATGCATATATATTAACAATACCAAGAAGACAATAACATACCTCTTGTTAGTACTACTGCCACATATATTTTTATCGTTATCCCGTTATAATAAAAAAAAATCACCAATATGAAAGAAAAAATGAAAACGAAAAATGGAAAATGGAAAATGAAAAATGGTAGATGAAAAATGAAAAATGAAACTGGAAAATGAAAAATGGAGAATGGAAAATGAAAAACAAATGGAAAATGGGAAATGTAATATGAAAAATGGAAAATGAAAAAAGGAAAATGAAAAATGGAAAATGAAAAATTAAAATTGGAAAATAGAAAATGAAAAATGAAGAATGGAAAATGAAAAAGGGAAAATGAAAAATGAAAAATGGAAAATGGAAAATGTAATATGAACAAGTAAGAGTGTTAAATTCGGCTGTGCCGAATCTTTGATACCCTCCACCTCGGTTTGAGTATTGATAATAAATGTAAACAATATATTTGAAAAAGTAAACAATTTGTCAAACTTAATACCAAATTATTTCAGCAAATTCTTTGGGTTGATCCGCTTAACAGATGTTTTTTGTTTATTTCAAGAGTTGGTCTAAAAAGCTTTCTCACATTAGTAATTCGCACTCCAACGAGGAAAGATCGTTTTCGTCTTTTCTATTATTTCGGATAAAAGAAAACACGTTTCGGTGTTTGCTTTTTGGACATCGTTGTTGCTGATCGGCATGCATTTAGGTTATATAGCTATATTCATGCGTTTCCGGTTATATGATATAACCTCTCGATTAATTTAAAATTTTTGCAAATTAAATAGCTCACCCTAACCTTCATTGCGAAAAAGCTCTCTCAATTTTTTTTTTTGTTGTTGAAATATTATCATATTTGGAAAATAATTTTTTTTACAATTAAAAGGGAGTTTTCTCTATTAGATTTTGTGGCAACACAAAATAACACCATACAATACAAAATCTAACTCAGTGATGCCAACTTTTGATTTTGAATTAAATTATGTTAATAAAATATATTTTCATTTATTGACTCCAAATACTACTACCTGGGAATTATCATCGAACTTCAATTTTTGGAACGGTTAAACCAAAAGTCTGTATTTACTGCAACATTGTTGATTAATAAAAAGAAACATGTATGTATAATTTTTTTTTATTCACCAATAATGTTGAAAATGTAATATCGTAAAAAAAAATATTTATAGAATTTTATATGAAATTAAATAAATAAATGATTATTTTTATTAGATCTTATTGATATGTTAAGAATTTATTGTTTTCAATAAGTTTGAAGAAAAAAAAATATGATAAAAAAAAATACAATATTTCTTATTTCATTGGAATTCGAACATAAGCGAAAAAGATCAAGAGCCAGCGCACTACGCATTCGACCACCAATATGTTACTCGGCAGTTATGCATATAAATGTTTCTTTAGTTAAACAAAATCATAGGCAGAACGTTCAACAGAGAATATTGTGGTGGGAACGTTGTGGTGAGAACGTTGGGATAGAACGTTGTGGTGAGAACGTTGAGGAGAGAACGTTGATACGTTTAAAATTTTATCCCAACAAACGATGCCAGTAGTAAAATGCAAATGAAATGGCGAAAAAGTTATTCATACAAACAGTTTTTACATTATTTTGCTTTGTTGGGATGTTTTGCATGTAGTAACAGTAACAAAATCGACCTGATTTTGGCAAGCAGTGAATTTAATTGAGAAATGAAAACTGCAATCCATGTACAGTCCTATCCACTTGAATAGCACACCTAAATGTATATATATCAAAAGCTTAAAGCACGCGCTATTTAAGTGGACAGGATTGTATGTTCATTTTAAAATGATTTGTTTATTTATATCATTTCTACCACCGTGTAACATTTCTACAATAACAATATTAATATGTTTTTTGAACCAAAAAAGAAACATTAATGTTATATTTTTTGTTTTTGTACAAAATTGAAATAATTCATTTGATTTTATTATGTAATGATATGCATGAAATTTTCACAATTTTAATAAAAGTATTTTAACTATAATTAACTGTACAAATTTATTTTAGAAATTCTTTTTGTTTTTTTTTTCATATGAAAATATTACATTTTATAAATATTTGAAGAGTATATAATATTTTTCAAATTTATAAACGAATATTTGAAAGCAATATGAAATGTTATTATAATATATATATATATATATATATATATATATATATATATATATACATATATTTATGTTTTTTTTTTTTGTAAATAAGTATATAATTTAAGTTTGTAATTAATATATAAGATATGAATATACATATGTGTATTGCAACAGTTTTTATGTTCGCAATTCTTAAATAGCATTTGACGTTTTCTAAAATTCATTGAATTTAAATCAATGTTTTCTGTAGTCCGATTCTGTAAATTTCAACGATCCGAAAATCGCAAAATATATCGACAGCTATTGTTGTTTGCACTAAGGATTAAGTAATTCACTAAGTACATACATCTTAACGACAGTCGACAAACCTATTTCTCTATTTATTTAAATTGTAGACGAGTGGCATCTCTGTCCAAATAAGCGAAAAACACAAAGAAGAATAGAAAAAAACAAATTACTTCGTGTTTGACGGAATGATTTTATGTTTATGTTTAATATCTTTATTTTTTTACTAATATTTCTGTGTATTTATTTGAAAATGAAATAATGAATTGAATATGCTATTTAATTTTTTTATTTATATAAAAAAGTTTTTTAATAAAAGCAAAATATTTTCACTATTTTATGATTTTTATTTATGTATGACGACATTTCAACCTAAAATTTAAGTTTTTATCGATTGAATAAACCACACAAAAATGGTTGTCGTTTAGATAACAACAACAGCTGAGTTTAATAATAGCGAATATCGTTTAAAAATTTTACTGATAATTTTGCGATTTTCTTTTTTTTAACGATTCGACTATCGTTAAAAGAAGTTACTGAATCGCGGTAGTGAAAAGCTATTAATTTCTCCTGAATGTCAATATTTTTTTTAAATGTAAAAATTTTTTAAATGTAAACGTAGGTATTGGTGTTTTTTTTTTTTTTTTTTTGAATTTCAATTTGTGTTTAACGAATAAAATTTATATATTAAAGATGCAATAGATATCTTCTAAATTTAAAATTATAATTTCCGACGTTTTGATATGATTTTCTGAAATTCAATTAATTGTAATTTATAATTGGAAATTTTTAATTCCAGTTTTTAGAATTGATATTTTTTTAAATTTGAATGGAAAATTTAAAAAGTGCAATTTTGTATTTATGTGAATAATAATGCTTTAGTAATTATAAACAATTTTTAAAAATTAGATGTAATCGCAATCAGATATTTTGTAGGTAAAGCAGAATAATAGATCTATATAACTACGTAAAACTGTTTTGATAGCAAAAAACTCATTGATGAACTCGGTAACTCTATTTTATAAAGACAACAAAAAGTTAACATGCCAAACTTATGTTCGTTCATATTTGTAAAAGAATAATGAAAAAACATATGAAATAAAAGACCAGCCAGTGTATACTCTTAACATTGTTCTGTATGATATCTATTGAAAATATTGACATTCATGTTAAAATAGAAGTAACTATTGCAAGGCTAATTAGAACAAAAATTGTGGCGCCATCTACTGCGGCATAGTCAAGCTGAGCAAAATGAAGTGACACTCTGTTAAAGCAAAAGAAATGTATTTTCCCCACTACAAAATATTGCAGAAAATTATGTAAATAAAATAATATACAGATTTATTTCTAACATGCAGTTGTTATGGATATACATATATATAATATATGTATATTATTTGTATTATTTAATATGTTTATGTATGTACATGTAAATATTACACACAAAAAGTACAACATCAAACGTTATTTTTGTGTTTTTCTTTTTAAATAAATTTATACATAAATTTTTTTTTGCTAAATTTACATTTTTTTTATTAACAACTAGGTATTTTAGCATTATTTGCTTTAGATGTTGGTGAATTTTTACTCCCTTTATATTAACTCGTAGTGTCTGCTTGTCGAAAAAATTTTGAATCGATTTTAACCCCTTTCCCGTAACCCATTCGATCTGAAATTTTGCAGGCAGGCTCGTGGTAATAACAGAAATGATTTAACAAATTTTTTTAATGATGCCAAAACAATGGAAATTTTTAAATTTTTCTACCAGAGTTAATAAAAAAAATTTACAAATTGTTAGTTTTTATTATACTATTACCACAACGACCACAAAAACAACAAGTCCAGCTATGACAACAACACAACATTTAGAATAACAACAAGAACAATATAGAAACATCATATTTTTCATTTTTTTTTTTACTTTTTCAGAGATTTCCCTGGACCTGTTCCACCGATTTTAATGATTTTTGAAATAGAAATCTTCCCATGAATTTGGTGAATCATTCTCATTAAAAATTGTCACTGTTGCTGCACTATGGAGGGCGTGATCGTGACAAGAACAACATAGAAAATTATATTTTTTCAAGACTTTTTTTAGTTCTTCATTCAAATCTCGGGCCCTAATCGGCCGATTTGGACGATTTTAAATAGCAAACTTTTCAGGATGTTAATGAATCATTTTTTATATCAACGAGCACACTAGCTGCCCGATTGATGCCGTCATCGTGATTTCCACAGACGGACAGACGGACATCGCTATATCAACTCCGGTTGTTATAAGGATCACAAATATATATATTTTATGTGGTCCAAATTTTTTTTTCTAATTATTACAAACGGAATGACAAACTTATATATACCCTCTGCACACTGGAGTGGAGGGTATAAAAATGGAAAATGAAAAAGGAAAATGAAAAATGGAAAATGGAAAATTAAAAATGGAAAATAGAAAATAGAAAATGAAAAATGAAAAATTAAAGTTGAAAAATTAAAAATTAAAAATGGAAAATAGAAAATAGAAAATGAAGAATGGAAAATGGAAAATGAAAAAGGGAAAATGAAAAATGAAAAACGGAAAATGGAAAATGAAAAATGTGAAATAGAAAATGAAAAATGGAGAATGGAAAATGGGAAATGAAAATTGCAAAATGAATAATGGAAAATGGAAAAAGAAAATTGAAAAATTAAAAATGCAAGATGGAAAATGGAAAATGAAATTCAAAAATGGAAAATGAAAATTGAAAATGGAAAATGAAAAATGGAAATGGAAAATGAAAAAGGGAAAATGAAAAACGGAAAATGGAAAATGAAAAATGTAAAAAGAAAAATAGAAAATGAAAAATGGAGAATGGAAAATGGAAAATGAAAAATGAAAAATGGAAAATGGAAAATGAAAAATGAAAATTGAAAAATGAAAAATGGAAAGTGGAAAATGGAAAACGAAAACTGAAATATGAAAAATGGAAAATGGAAAATGAAAAATAGAAAATGGAAAATAAAATTGCAAAATGAATAATGGAAAATGGAAAAAGAAAATTGAAAAATTAAAAATGCAAAATGGAAAATGGAAAATGAAATTCAAAAATGGAAAATGAAAATTGAAAATGGAATATGAAAAATGAAAAATGGAAAATGAAAATTGAAAAATGAAAAATGGAAAATGAAATATGAAAATTGAAAATTGAAAAATTAAAAATGGAAAATGGAAAATGAAAATTGTAAAATTAAAAATGGAAAATGGAAAAGCAAAATGGAAAATGGAAAACGCAAAATGGAAAATGGGAAATGGAAAATGAAAATTGAAAAATGGAAAATGAAAAATTAAAATTAAAAAATTAAAAATGGAAAATGAAAAATGGAAAATGAAAATTGAAAAATGGAAAATTCAAAATGGAAAATCGAAAATGAAAATCGAAAAATGGAACATGAAAATTGAAAAATTGAAAAATGGAAAATTGAAAAATGTAAAATGGAAAATGAAAATTGAAAAATGGAAAATGGAAAATGGAAAATGGAAAATGGAAAATGAAAATGAAAATTGAAAAATTAAAAACGGAAAATGGAAAATGAAATAAATAAATATGATAAGTTTAACTTTCTATATTGAGTTTCTTACCTGTTATTATTATGTATTTTTGTTGTATTGAATGTAATGCAGATAAAAATAAAAAATAATTCAGATAAAAATATTTAAAAAAAAATTAGCTTACTTTTAATAATAATAACTTTTAGCCAAGAATCATTTGAATTTTGTTATTCGGAATTAATGTTTCACTATCGGCAAAAGTTTTAAAGTGTAGCCGTACTCAACATTGGGTTAATATAGAGTTTAAGACTCAGGTGGAGGGTATCAAAAGATTCGGCACAGCCGAATTTAACACTCCTACTTGTTTTATTAACAACTAGGTATTTTAGCATTATTTGCTTTAGATGCTGGTGAATTTTTACTCCCTTTATATCAACTTGTAGTGTATGCTTGTCGAAAAAATTTTGGATCGATTTTAGCCCCTTTCCCGTGACCCAGTCGATCTGAAACTTTGCAAGCTGGCTCGTGGCAATGACAGAAATGATCTAGTAAATTTTTTTAGTGATGCCAAAACAATGTAAACTTTTAAATTGTTATACCAGAGTTGATAAAAAAATGTACAAAGGGTTAGTTTATATTATATTATTTTCACAACGACCACAAAAACAACAAGTCCAGCTATGACAACAATACAACATTTAGAATGACAAGAAGAACAATATAGAAACATCATATTTTTAATTTTTTTTTTAATTTTTCAGAGATTTTCCTGGACCTGTTCCACCGATTTTAATGATTTTTGAAATAGAAATCTTCCCATGAATCTGATGAATCATTCTCACTAAAAATGATTACCCTAGCTATCCTTTTGAGGGCGTGATCGTGACAACAACAACATAGAAAATTATATTTTTTCAAGACTTTTTTTAGTTCTTTATTCAAATTTCGGGCCCTAATCAATCGATTTGGACGATTTTAAATCATAGACTTCCCAGAACGTTAGTAAATCATTTTTTATGCCAACGAGCACCCTAGCTACCCGATTTATGCCTTCATCGTGATTTCCACAGACAGACGGACATCGCTATATCAACTCCGGTTGTTATAAGGATCACAAATATATATATTTTATGGGGTCCAAAATTTTTTTTCTAATTATTACAAACGGAATGACAAACTTATATATACCCTCTGCACACTGGAGTGGAGGGTATAAAAACAAAAATAAAATAAATATAGCAAAAAAAAAAATTTTATGTAGGTAATAATTTATTTAAAGAGAAAAACACAAAAATAATGTTTGATGTTGTATTTTTTGTGTGTAATATTTACATATACATACATACACATATTAAATAATACAAATAATGTACATATATTCTATATGCATACTTCCTTTATTATTATAAAACTAATTTTTTTTTTTTTTAATTTTACGTGAATTTCTTTTTTTATTATAAAACTAAAATTAAATTCGTTCATTGTCTCCAAATTTCGCCATTTTCGTCTCTCTTTTATTTTCTTAACTCGGAAATACAAAACAACATTACAGCCTGACTGCTCTTAATGAAATAAGAGAGCAAAAACAGTAAACATCGATACAAACGATGCAACATCGAGTTTGTAAACATAAAATATAAAAATAAATTGATATTTGAGGAACCAAACTTGAAACATGAATTTTGAGATGAAACATTGCTACACACGATGTAATATTAAGTGGAACAACGATGTTTCTGTTAATGTTCCATCGTGTGTACTCAGCATAAGAAACGAAAATTGACACACGTAAGTAAAGGCGATCGAACGTTATCGAGATAGAGAAACCCAAATTAATTAACGTTCGAGTGACTTGCTTTCGTTCGAATAGTTTTTCGTGTGACATAGAGAAACAGGCTATAGGTCTGTATATGACTACTTTTATTTATTAACTGTTTTTTTTTTTGTATTAAATGTATCTTTAAATTAACATATTACTTACTTTTTTATATTAACTAGCAGATTCTAGCCCTCGAAATTCCAGTGCAAATTCTAGGAAATTTTATTTTTTCATTTAATAAGGACCCTATGCTATGCTTATCAGTTTAAGCCAATTCATTATTCAACACTTTTTAAATATCGTTTATTGTCGCTATTGGTTTATGTCCAATTATTGGTTTATGTCCAAAATTATTTTTCAATTCAACACAATTATTATTGTAAATGAATTCAATAAACATTTTTGTTTGCTATCAACTTGAGGTGCATTTGAGATCAAATACACTTCTCAAATCTCCAACGTTAATTCTCAAATGCACCTCAATAGTCGGATAATAGTCTTCTGAACTTAAAAGGCACATTTTTTATATGGTGATTTTCTTAGTTATCAAATTGAGAAATTTGTGATTCTCAACTTGATAGCAAAGAAATTTCTCCAATTGGTATCAAATGGAAGGTACGGAATTGCCATATTAAAAAAAATCATATTAATTTTAGAAATGGAAACATTGTACTTTTTTCTGAATGTTTAAATTTAATTTTATTACATATTTAATATGTATTATCATGTACATGTTTTTTTTAGTTTAGAATTAAAAATAAATTAAATAATTATTTGTACTTTTTTGAATATTAATATTATATAGGACATAAGTAAGAATTTAAATTAAAAAATGCAAAAAAATAGAATTAAAAATATATCAATTAATTATTTGTACTTTTTTCCGGCAATTTTTAATTTAAATTATTATTTATGACATACTAAATAGCATAACATGTTAAAAATTGTTTAAATATAGAATTAAAAGTAAATGAATTAATTATTTGTACTTTTTTTGACTATTAATATTATATAGGGCATAAATAAGAATTTAAATTGAAAAAGAAAAAAAATAGAAATAATTATAAATATATGAATTAATTATTTCCACTTTTTTCGGCAATTTTTAATTTAATATATTATTTATGACACATTAAATATAACATGTTAAAAATATTTTAACTATAGAATTAAAAATAAATTAATTATTTGTACTTTTTTTGAAAGTTGCTGGAAAAGAGTATTGGAAGAGGTAAAATTTGGGGAAGGTACGGCAACCTTAAAACGTAAGCCAATATTGGCAAAAGCACCATTTAAGCAGGTAAGTTTGACAAAAATATAAGCAATATTCAAGGTTAATTACTCAACTTGTTATTAGGTTGCCGAACTTATGGCCTTAATTTGTGGCTATTAAACAAAATTTCTAAGAATCGCATGTTAAATTAATATTAAATTAAATTCATATTAAAAAATTCAAAAAAAGTAGAAATAGTTAAAAATATATCAATTAATTTTGTTTCCATCCTTCTCATTTAAATATATCACCTTTTTTTGTAGGCGGTTGTTGGCATGCAGGAAAAATGGAATTATCGTTCTTTCGAACTCGCTGTCCGAAGAAGCAGCGAAAATTTTTGATTGTGGGCGTCTGGAAAGATTAATTAGATTTAATTAATATCAATTGGAACCAAAACATAAAAATATAATCACGTTTTAATGCCGCCGTTACGCTGGGAACTCGTACAGGTTCTTTGGAATTTGTTCCTTGTCAGCAGTATTTGTTGGCTACTTCATCAGTGACCAATTTCCACCATGCAATTTTTAGAAATTTTGTAGAATTGCCACAAATTATGGCCATAAGTTCGGCAACCTAATAACAAATCAAGTAATTAGCTTTGAATATTGCTCATATTTTTGTGAAACTTACCAGGTCGCTAAACTTTTCCGATGATTGTACTTTGGACTCAAATTCTTTAAATTCAGAGGCCTGCTTAAATGGTACTTTTGGCAAGATGACAACACACTTTTCAATTTTTTTGTTCTATAATGTATATCACAAATTTAATTATAGATATATATCATTAATTATATAAAACTTATTATACTTTTACCTCCCTTTTATTTATATAATTTTTCTTTTCTGCAACAATTCCTTTTTAAATCAAGATAATTAAAACTTACCACAAAGCTGATAACTTTCACAATTATTATTATTTCTAGAAATTAGAACATATGATTCGCAACGTTAAGGCTGAGTTACCCACACATTTTTAAAATGTAACCGTACCTTAAATGTAACGTTGTCATTTAGTGCAATTATAGAACGTAAAATTAACCAAACTTTGTAAGCTGTTCACAAATGTCACGTACAAAAGTAGCGAAAATTAAATTCAGCAGGTTGGGACGTTCCAGTTACGTTAAAGTTCAGTTCGGTAACTGTTTTTCATATAAAAAAAAACGGCTGACACGTTAAGTTACGGTTACGTGGGGCTAACTCGGCATTTACTGTGAGAAATGAACAGCGCTGCCATACGAGAATACAAAAGTTGTAAATAATATCTCAAACTCAACGCAAATCGTACTCAAGTTGAGAAAAAGTTTGATCTCAAGTGGAGAAAAGTGGTTATCCAATTGATGTTAAAATATTTCTCAAAGATTGGAAAAAATTTTAAGTCTCAACTTGATATCAAGTTGAAAGCAAACAATGAGAAAAATTGTTCAACTCAAGTTGAAAATTATATTAGATATCAATTTGAGAACTTAACTTTTCTCCAACATTGGAGAAATAATTTTTCAATGCATACTGGGAAGAAAAGAAACTTGCAAACACATTAACATATTTAATAAACACACATATAGCATTGTATAATTTTATGTATGTGTTAGCAGCAATTTTAAATGCATTTTACTCCAAAAAAACTTAAAAATTTAAAAATCTGTAAATCTGTAGAACAGCTGAAAATAAATATCTTTCAAATAAGATATGTTTGGTCAAAATCGGGATAAAACTGTTTAAAAAATCATCGGTCACAAGAAATCGTCTTACCTAATATATTCTGGACGTTAAATAATGAATGTCATTAGTGTTCTATGAAGTATTTAGGGAATTTATAGGTTTTATACTTAGTAAAAGAGAAGTAATGTAATTTTTCAGATAGTAATTAATTCGTTCTATAGAAGGCACGATCATTGTTTTTTATAAAAAGAAATTATATAAAACTGGCCAAAAAGAAAAGCAATTAACTTAAAATACAATTGGTATTCGAATTTTCGAAGTTTTAGTAAAGGCAACAGTTTTAAAGTACCCAACATTTGATGTAATATTGATTTTAAGACGCAGGTGGAGGGTAACAAATAGACGGCACAGCTGAATTTTGCACTGCATGAATGGGAAAAAGATCGTCAGAATATTGCCAAAAATTAGTCGAATCCATCCCAGGAGACTCATAATGGTTATAAGGAACCAGGGATTGTATAAAAGATATGAATTTATTGCAGAAACTAACTAGAATTGCAAATCTCTGAAGTTTTCGAGTTTGTCTTGTTCACTATTTTGTTTACTAGTTGAAGTTTTTTGGTTTACTAAATTTATATTTTCTGTTTTTAAAAGGTTAAAGTATATCCACTCAAAAATTAAAAGATGAGTTTTTTTTATTAGATTATAATAGTGTCTGAGTTTGGCTTGGAGTACAGTAGTTTAGCATGTGGTTTTGAACAACAACAAAAAGGAAAAAGTAACAAACAAGTAGAGTTTGTCTTTCAGGGTGCGTTGTACATTATTTTTGCACCTTCCTATTCTAATTTAATTAGGTTTTTTCTGGAAAATATTTCGAATGCTTCTCTAACAATGAAACCTACACCAATCAAAAGTGAACGCGTGTTCCTTATTAAAGGAAACCTTTTGCACAAAATAAGAAATCGAATAATGACATTAATGCAGTAGTAAGTTAAAAATACAATTTTATTGAAAAGTGTTTTTTAAATAATTTTTAATTTGTATTTGAATTTTTGTTTTTGAATAATTATGAATATTTATGAAATTATACCTTTAAACAACTTTTGTTTTTTTTTTTACTTTTTCATTTGTAAAACATAGTAAATTAAATATATATGTTTTATTTATTAAATTTGGATATCTCAAACATTGTCCTAAATGAAAAAACCAACTTTTTAATTAAATAATAAATACATTTACATTACTAACAAAATATCATCCAAAAACATTTCGTGAATTCCCGGGTTTACGATTGTCGTGAAATAAAAAAGTACCGGAATTTAAAAACCTAATTTTGGCTATAATGGTTGGTGATTAGTTGTGTTTTAAGATGTCTAACATATTATAATATATTTGGCATATATGACATACCTTTGGTGTGGTTGTTGTAGTTGCATACGCTGTGTTGTTGTTTTGTAGAGAGACAGCTTTTTCTGTTGTTTCTTCGGCCTGAATTACATCTAAATTGCTTATTAGCAGCAAACAGACCAGTGTAATAAAAATCCAATTCCGCGTCATAATGAGCTTCGTTAATATGTAAATCAAAATTTTATATAACAAATGTCAGCAAATATATATTTTTTGTTATTTTTATTTTTGACTTATTCGATTTGTGGGACTTGCTGCAGGTATATAATTGGGTGTACTTGAATTTATATATTAGTTTGGGAAAATTATACAAGTATTTAGTGTTTAATTGATTACATACAATTGATTGTGACTCAGCCCAGCCGATTGTATAGCATGACTACTACTCAATTCATTATTAGTATGTGTGTTATCAATAATTCTTATAACTGATCTTATCAAATATATTTCCCTAATTGGATATTGTACTAAAAACGACCGTTTTTACGATTGCTTTTTTTTGCTGAAATGTTATTAACTACGAATATCACAATTTTATTCTTAATTCCTTTTGCAACAATGAAATTAACGTACACAATATACCATAACGTAAGATTATTTAATTACACTCACATGTTTAAAAATAAACTTTCGAATATACTCTCAGTGTCAGTGATAGTCGATATTCCCTAGGAAAATCTGTTTTTATCAACTAATTTTGCCTGTCGTTACCACTTCTGCAATTTAAATTAAACTGTGCCTAGTTTACTCAGTGTTAAACAAAATAAAAATAAATAGTCTATCTATTGGGTTGTCTTATCTGTGGTTTATTCACGATACCCTCTGAATTCAGAGAGTTATTATCTTATCTATATTGCTGTTAACAAAAAATCATACAGGTGAAATTTTATTAGTATTAAGAGTACTTGAAACTATTCTCTTTTACAGATTTAAAAACTTTTAAAAATATATTTAAAGCATACAGTGATTCACACTCCACATGAGAGACATTTTCTTGCAAAAAGTATGGAAAAAAAAGTGGAACAGTGACATTATTTTAACTTTATTTTATATAAGTATATTAATTGAACACAAACGTAATTATTCCATAATGTTTTGTTGTTATTGTTATTATTAATAGCAGAAAAAATATATAAAAACCGAAGAACTACTGTGGTACCACTTTTAATAAATGAGGCCTATCTTATATGAGTCATTGTTGGACATCATATCCCTAATGCTTGGCAAAGATTTTTTCGATATGCAGAAATTGGTATATAACTTTTGCTAGAAGTTCATATCTTTCATCACATGTTTTCGTGCAAATTCCAAATTTTTCTTGGTTTTTGGGGCTTATAAATGGATTCCATGTCTCCTTAGAACTCGTCTAACAATTTCTTGATTTACATCGATGCCCAGCTGTACATTAACCAGCTTCGGAACACTAAGATGAGAGTCTTTTTGAATCTCCCTCTTAATATATGCCTCGTCTCTTTCTGAAAATGCCTAAATTGCGACCCTTTGGCTTATTTGCCGTTCTTTTTTCTCTATCGAAGCGAATGATGTGCTGCACTGTTCCCCGTCTCATATTTAAAGTTGTTGGGGTTTCCCCTACTAGAAGGGTTTTATTACGAGCTGTCTAATTTCAACACTTGTTTGCCGAGCCATTTTCACTGATTGCGTCACATACCTAGTACAACTAAAACTTGAAACTTGATCATGGTATTTTTGCAATATTTGACATTAAGATCCAGTATTACAACTTCCTTTAAAGTTAACGTTAGTAAAAGGTAGCTTTAGCTAAAGTGAGCAATAAAGTTACCTTTAACTGTTTTTCGTTATTACAGCTTCCCAGTGAAATAAAATAAATTTTTTGATAATGTGGCAACACCAAAGGAAAACCCGATTACTTTTGATCAGATTAATTAGTTATTAAATATACGTGATGTCGACATACTTTCAGTTATTTGTTTACGAACAAACTAACAAAGAAAATTTGTGATTTTTTTTATTTCTGTCGTGTGGTAAATACACCAAAATATATTAAACAAGTAAGAAAATTATAGTCGGTCTAGACCGACTATACGATACCGTATACCATGCGTTTAGAGACCCTACCTCTCAGGCCCAACTAACTGGATATAGAAAATAAGCATAAACCAAATTTGAGTGGGATTTTTATTAATTTTTTCGGCGGCAGATGTGAAAAAGTTCATATCGGATGCTATATCTATATGGGGACTAGGGCCAAAAATGGACCGATCCTGACCATGTTTGGTAAAGTCTCTTGTATTTTGCAAAAATATATACAAACAAAATTTGAGAAGAATCAGTGCAATATTTTTGTTTTTTAATAGATTTAAGTGAAGATCGGGAAGCAGCTCTATATGGGGCCTATGACTAAGAATTGTCCAATAGGGATCATTTTTGGACTACTGATTAATGGATGTAATATATACATACAAACCCAATTTGACTAAGATTTGTATGATAATTTGGATCTTATGGCAATATATGATGATTTCATAGGGGGCATTTGTATGGGGGCTAGGTGTGAACATGGACCGACTCTCATCAATTTCAATAGAGTTCATCCCATAACCGATAAAAGATCAAATACCAAATTTCATCAAAATATATTCATATTTGCGACCTGCAGTTTGATTACAATC